>ML401739.1:64659-171591 GCA_005239525.1 Nicotiana knightiana
ATGTGAATTAGGTCCGGAGGATCTGTAACTAGACATGCCTGGAGGAATTGAGTGAGTTAAGGTAGTAAAGGCCTTCTGATTCAAGTCCTGTTCCAATCGTCTGTCCCGTACTGCGGTCCTGCATAATAAAAGAATCATCAATAAAATAAATCCCACAATGGAGGGCACGAGTCAAACGACTAACAGATGCAAGATTAAAAGGACAGTCNCAATCATCAATAAAATATATACCATAATGGAGGGCACGAGTCAAACGACTAACAGATGTAAGATTAAAAGGACAGCCAGGGACATAAAGAACGGAATCTAGAGTGACAGAGGGTAGGGGGTTCGCTTGTCCAACTCCTTTTGCTTTAGTTTGAGACCCATTGGCTAAAGTAACAGTGGGAAGAGACTGTGAATACGCAATATTTGACAAAAGTGATTTATTACCAGAGATATGATCAGAAGCGGCTGAGTCCACAACCCATTGTCCAAGAGTACTAGACTGGGAAACACAAGCAAAAGAATTACCAGCAACAGAAGTAGCTTGTGGAGATGTCTGCTTACTTGCTCGGTACTGAAGGAACTCATTATACTCCCCTTCAGATAAAGAAAGTCTCTGGTTACCTGTAGTCTCAGTCTGAGCAACATAAGCATTTTTGGGTGAACGACCATGTAAAGAATANTGGTCTGAGCAACATAAGCATTTTTGGTGAACGGCCGTGTAAAGAATAGCACATGTCACGAGTGTGTCCAAGTTTACGACAATAAGAGCACTTGGGTCTAGACTTTCCAAAACGACCTCCTCCTCGTCTATTCTCCGTAGGTTGAGATGCCCGATTGTCCACTGACTGGGATACGAGAACAGATGAGTCAAGTGTATGTGATGATCTCACTAGGTGACTTGGTGCTGCAGCAAGGCGAAGTAATCGAGAGAATAATTCATCAACTATGGGGATAGTCGGACTAGCCATAATCTGATCGCGTATTGAGTCAAGATCATTAGGAAGTCCAGCAAGAGTAAGAACTAGAAACATTTTTTGTCGCTGCTCTTGTTACTTTTCAACACTAGCAGAAACTGGCATCAACTTCTCAAATTCCTCCATGACTGCCTGTACTTGTCCCAAGTAAGTAGACATATCTAATTCATGTTTCTTTAAATTTGTCATCCGCGATATCACATCATAGAAACGAGATATGTCATCAGTGTATAAAGTACGAGCCTTTTCCCAAACTAAATAACATGTCTGGAATGGACGAAACAAAGGCATCAACTTGGAATCAATAGATCTCCACAGAATACTACATAATTGAGCATCGATCTTCTCCCAGTGTTCNAGATCTCCACAGAATAACTGAGCATCGATCTTCTCCCAGCGTGCTTTGGTCTTTTCATCTCCTTCGCTAGACTTCTTGATTAGATGATCTTGAACACCTTGACCTTTACACCACAGCTCGACAGATGAAGCCCAAGGTAAGTAGTTTGAACCTTCCATTAAAGGTTCTGAGGTAATCATAATACCGGAACTGCCAGAGCCCAGATTTTTAGACCCGAAAACATCAACTCCAAAAGACATCGTTGGATTAAAGAGAGGTCTACAAAATTACACCCAAATAATAGAAAGAACCAATTGGAAATTCCCTGAAACAGACGAAGGCAACACTGTAGCTGCCGGAAAAGGACTGTAGCTGCCGGAAAAGGACTGTAGTACTCGGAATCGAAAAATAAAGGCACGGGTAGGGTCGGAATTACTGTGCGACCAGGTTGTCCTGAAGAAGCTCGGCCAAAAAATGGCCGAAAGGTGTCTCACGCGCCGGCGCGTGGATGACGGAGACTCGCCGGAAAAATTTTCTCAGCGGCGCGTGAGGGCGCGTCGGTGGGTTTCTGCCGGAGAAATTTTTGGGGTTTTGTCGCCAGAAGCTGATCTACCTCGTGGTGGTGTTGGTTTTTGCACACACCGACGGATATAGGTGTTCTCGAAAAACAGCCCTAACGGGTAGCCGGAATTGAAGCACGGCGATCTATTTTGGCTGGGTTTTCTTTCCCGGATGTTTTCTCACTGTTGCTCTGATACCATGTGAGAATGCACGGGAGAAAAATCTATTAATTCACACAATACAATAATACAATGATACAATGAGCCCTATATATAGATACTACATGTCTCACTCCTAATACATATAGGATTAAGGTTATTTACTCCTATTTGACTACTAAACTAACAGTGTTCAAGATCACTTAACCAAAAAGGCTAGTGAGGGAGATGAAAAGGTCAAAGCACTTTGGGAGAAGAACGATGCTCAGATACGTAGTATCCCATGGCGATCTATTGATTCCAAATTGATGCCCTTGGTTCGTCCATTCCAGACATGTCATTTAGTTTGAGAAAAAAGTCGCACACTAATGACATATCTCGTTTTTATGATGTGATATCGCGGATGACAAATTTGAAGAAATAGGAATTGGATGTGTCTATTTCCTTTGGGATAAGTATAGGCAGTCATGGAGGAATTTGAGAAATTGATGCTAGTTTCTGCTAGTGTTGAAAAGCAACAAGAGCAACGACGGAAGATGTTACTAGTTCTTACACTCGTTGGACTTCCCAATGACCTTGATTCAGTACGCGACCAATTTTGGCTAGTCCGACTCTCCCTACTGTTGATATGAATTATTCTTTCAATTACTTTGCCTTGCTACAGCGCCTAATCACATAGTGATCTCATAAGAGACAGCTAATTTCTTACATCCCATACAGTGGAAAATCGGGCATCTCAGACTATGGAGAATAGCAAGAAAAAAGTGATTTTGGAAGATCTCGACATAAGTATTCTTATTATAATAAGCTTGAACACACTCGTGATATGTGTTACTCTTTGCATGGTCGACCACCCAAAAATACTCATGTTGCTTAAATCGAGACTGCAAGTAACCAGGGATTTTCTTTATCTGGAGGGAAATATAATGAGTTTCTTCTGTATCGAGCAAGTAAGCAAACACCTCCACAAACAGCCTCTGTTTCTCAGACTGATACTTCTGTTGCTGATAATTCCTTTGCTTGTGTTTCTCAATCTACTACTCATGGACCGTGAGTCAGGGAGGTAATAGGTTTACTTCTGTCAAATATTGTTTATTCACAATCTCTTCCCAATGTTACTTTAGCAAATAGAGTCCAAACAAAAGCAAAAGGAGTTGGACAAGCTAATCTCTTATTCTCTGTAACTTTAGATTTTGTTCTTTAGGTCCCTGGTTGTCCTTTTAATCTTGCATCTGTTAGTTGGTTGACTCGTGGCCTCCAATGTGGTATATATTTTATTGATGATTTTTTTGTTATGCAGAATCGCATTACAGGACACACGATTGGCACAGGGCGTGAATCACAATGCCTTTACTACCTTGACTCACTCAATCCCTCCATAACATGTCCGTCACAGATTCTCCCGACCTAATTCACAAACATTTAGCCATCCGAGTTTATCCAATCTTCAGAAGATGGTGCCCCATGTCTAGTTTGTCTACATTAGATTGTGAGTCGTGTCAACTAGGGAAACTTAACCGAGTAACCTTTGAAAGTCGTGCAAAGTCTCTTTTTTCTTTAGTTCATTATGATATACTAGTACATCCAGTTCAACCTTAGTATTTCATTATGTTGTTAGTTTCATTGATATTTACTCCAAATGTACTTGGATTTTACTAATGAAAGATCGTTATGAGTTGTTTCTTATTTTCTAGAGTTTTGTGCTGAAATAAAAAAACAGTTTGGCATTTCTATTCGCATCATTCGCAGTTGATAATGCCTTAAAATACTTATCCTCTTAATTTTTACAATTTATGACTTCTCAAGGAATTATTCGAATTATTCATCAGACATCTTGTTTGCATAACCCTCTGCAAAATGGGGTAGCTGAGAGAAAGAATATGTATCTCACTGAGACTGCTCGCACACTTCTTATGAGTCCCATTCCGCTGCATTTTGGGCGACGTGGTTCTCACGGCTTGTTATTTGATTAATTGGATGCCGTCATCTTCCATCCAGAGTCAGATTCCGCATTCAATATATTTCCTCAGTCACCCGTATACGCTATTTCCCTTCGTGTTTTTGGGAGCACATGCTTTGTTCATAACTTAGCTCTTGGGAAAGATATTAGCTCCTCGTGCTCCCAATTGTGTCTTCCTTGGTTATTCTCCAGTTCAAAAGGGATATTATTGCTACTCACCTAATCTTTGTAGGTACCTTATATCCGCTGATGTCATATTTTTCGAGTCTCGACCTTACTTTACCTCTTTTGACCACCTTGATATATTTAAGGTCTTACCTATACCGACTCTTGAGGAGTTTACTATAGCTCCTTCTACATCCTCAGTCACAGAAGTCTTATCCATACCGATCGTTGAGAATCTAGTGTTTCTCCTCCTAGATCCCTAGCCACAGGAACACTACTCTTGACTTATCATCGTCGTCCGAGTTTAGCATCAGGCCCAGCTAATTCACATTCTACACCTGACGCTTCTCCTACTGTGAACTTGTCTCCTCCTAGTCCACTGATTGCACTTCGAAAAGGTATACGGTCCATACTTAATACTAACCACACATTATATCAATTTAAGTTATCATCGTTTGTCATCCCTATTATGCTTCTGTATCTTCTTTGTCCTCTGTTGCTATCCCTAAGTCTACGGGTGAAGCAATGTCTCATCCAAGATGGCTACAGGCTATGATTGACGAGATGTTTGTTTTACATGTGAGTGGTACTTGGGAACTTACTCCTCTTCCTTTAGCTAAATCTATTGTTGGTTGCCGTTGGATTTATACCGTCAAAGTTGGTCGAGATGGCCGATTGATCGCTTTAAGGCCCGCCTTGTTGACAAATGGTATACTCAGATATTTTGGGCTTGATTACCGTCATAGTTCTCTCCCGTAGCTAAAATAGCACCCGTCCGTCTATTTCTACCCATGGTTGTTGTTCGCCATTGGTCTCTCTATCAGTTGGACATTAAGAATGCTTTTCTTCACGATGATCTTGAGGATGAAGTTTATGTGAAGCAACCACCTAGTTTTGCTGCTAAGGAGTCTAGTGGCCTTATATGTCGATTGCACCGGTCACTCTATGGTCTAAAACAGTCTCCTCGAGCTTGGTTCGATAAATTCAGCATAGTTATTCAAGAGTTTGGCATAAATCGTAGTGAAGCTTATTACTTTGTATTTTACTGGCATTCTGCTTCAAATCTGTGTATTTATTTGGTAGTTTATGTTGATAATATCGTTATTACTGACAATGATCAAGATGGCATCACTAGTTTGAAGCAACATCTCTTTCAGCACTCGAGACTAAGGATCTGGGTAGATTGAAGTATTTTCTAGGTATTAAGGTCACTCAATCTAACTCAGGTATTGTTATTTCACAACGAAAGTATGCCTTAGACATTCTTGATGAGACAGGAATGACGGGTTATGACCTATTGACACTCATATGGGTCTGAATGCTAAACCTTTGCCAGGACAGGAGGGATCCTCTTAGCCATCCTGCAAGATATAGGCGGCTGGTTGGTAAGTTAAATTGCATAACGGTAACAAGACCTGACATTTCCTTTCTTGTGAGCATTGTAAGTCAATTTATGGACTCTCCCTGTAATAGTCATTGGAATGCAAGTGGTCAAATTCTTTGGTATTTAAAATCAGCCCTAAGAAAAGGACTATTGTTTGAGGATTGAGGTCATGAGCAGATCATGAGATACATATACGTTGATTGGGTAGGATGACCTTCTGATAGACGTTCTACGTCAAAATATTGTGTTTTAGTAGGAGGTAATTTGGTGTCTTGGAAGAGTAAGAAATAGAATGTGGTTGCTCGGTCTAGTGCAAAAGCAGAATATTGAGCTATGGCTATGGCAACATGTGAGCTAGTTTGGATCAAGCAGTTGTTCAAGGAATTGAAATTTGGTGAAATCAGTCAGATGAAACTTGTGCATGATAATCGGGTTGCCCTTTATATAGCATCAAATCTGGTAATTCATGAGAGGACTAAATACATTGAGATTGACTGTCACTTAGCCATAGAAAAGATACTCTCGGGAGATATTACAAAGTTGTGAAGTCGATAATCAGTTTGCAGATACTTTCACCAAGTCTCTCACTGGTCCTCGTATATAGTTACATCTGTAACAAACTCAGTCCATATATTTATATGTACCAACTAAGCTTGAGGAGGAATGTTAAATAGTTAGTAGTAATATATATATTATCCCACATCCAAAAATAGCTATATAGTACTATGTAAACATTGTATATAAATAGGGCTATTGTGAAAACACTTAAGTTATCAATAATATAATTTTTCCGTGTCATTATTTCTCACAACTTATTTTAGAAATATGACGGTCTTTATTTATTTTTGACTAATACATGAAAATGAAGAACCTTCTTATGATCTACGGCACAAGGGTGCATCTCCATGTTTACAAGACTAGCACCGAAGAAGTCATGATCTTTAATACAGAGCAGCTGCAGGCATTTGG
Source organism: Nicotiana knightiana (assembly GCA_005239525.1). NCBI lineage: Eukaryota > Viridiplantae > Streptophyta > Magnoliopsida > Solanales > Solanaceae > Nicotiana > Nicotiana knightiana. The sequence goes on from ML401739.1 coordinate 71,156, forward strand.
ATAGCTTATAAGACGGTCAACCAGCTTACCAACGTTGTTTTACTTATCTATGCGTTTGATGAACACCATAAGTGCTTATAAACCAAAATCAGTAAAAGATCATATATAACTTATGGATTTTTAACTTAAACATTTTTGGTTTGACCAAAGTTTTTACTATTTTATCTGCATTATAAGTTGGTCAACCCCAATTTATGGATTCTGCAATCCTTGACATATCTTCCCAAAACAAAACGTTTGAGTCTCTCTCAATTCCATTTTCGCCATTCGTCGTTCTCCTTGTTAAGATACTTTTGAATTTACATTTTTTTAAAATAGTTTTAAGGACATAATAGTCAATTTAACAAAAAAATAAGCATTACCAATCACATCAACTGTTTTATGTATCGACTTCATCACTTCTATCCAAGGACGTAATTATTATTTATAAAATTAGCTTCAACACTTGATGCTTATTAGCTACTTTCGTCTTGCCAAGCCAAATGAGTCCTAAGCTTATAAGCTAGTAAAATTAGCTTGTAAGCACTTGCTGACTTATTTACACGGTTTATAAGCCCAAAGAGTACTTTGCAGAAACAACCAAAAGCCATAAGTTGGTTATCCCCAGTTGGTTATCCCCAACTTATGACTTTTTATCTAATAAGCATGTTTTGGTTTGAGTAAGATTTTTATACTTTTTATCCCTAGTAATTTTTTATAATGTCGAAATGCCATTTCCGTATTAAATCACTAATCCTTCTCCATTCCATTCCTACCATTCATCCTTTTTCCATGTAAAGATACTTTTAAATTTATATTTTATGTAAACAACTTTATGGGCATTTCAGGAAAAGTGTTTTTTACTTTTTTTACCAAGCACATTAATTGCTTCTTATTAGTTGTAGCACTTATATTCAAACGCATAACTGCTTATTTTTGAAATCATAACTTACAAGTGCTTCTCAAACTTGATGCTTATCAACTACTTTTAATTAGTTAAACCAAAAGGGCTCCTAGTTGAAAGCCAAAGCATATGAAGAAGATTCCTGGTCCTACCCTCTACTAAGGTGTTAAAGATTACCGACAGCCGGATATTGCAATCTTCAAAGCAAAGGATTTCAGGTGTCTCAAAACTAGGAAGTAGCATAGGGTGACAACAAAATCCAGCATTAGATTAACACCAAAAGAAAACAAGTAATGTGGCAGGTAAGATGCTTTAAAACAGTGCTATGATAGAACCTAATCAAATCAAGAACAAGAGACAGCTGCAAGTAAACAGTGATAATCAAGAGCAACAATAATAATGCAATTTTAGGCAGCTCTGGACATTTAGTAATTACATCATGATTAGACAAGAGAATGTAACAGATAAAAAGTTATTATGCCTAATGCGGTTGGCAATTTCAAGTCTAAAGAGCCTATATGGTGACCAAAATGAAAAGAAAGAGGCCAAGAGACAGAACTGTGTAATCATAGAAAGGGAGTTTATCTATCAGTATATTATATCACAGAAAAAACTAAACATACATGACATTGTACAATATCCCATCAAGAAGTGTCAGAAATTTGCATAGTTCTCATACTAACCTTTGCCCTCAGATGACGAGAAAAAAGCATTGAATTCAGCTGGAATTTCCCAAACGAATGACGAGAAAAAAGCATTGATATCAGCTTCAGGGAAGTTTGTTTTGATATAGTCTTTAAGAGAAATCTTGCTCAAAAACCACATTTTCTTTCTCGGGGTTTCTTGAAGCCTTTTTGGAGCAATCAAGTATCTATCTTGAAAGTATCCTGAAGCTTTGACTCTTTTTCCAACTTTCCAAGTCCAAATATCACCTGGATATGGCCAATCTTCAGGAGCATAAGGTAAGCCTTCTCCTGACTCCAAACATGCAACAGGCTTGAGATGTAAACCATCCATTTCTCTTGGAATCGTGCAGCTATTATTTGCCTCTGAAGTGTTAATCGTCTCGTCACCTTCCACTATGAACATGTAAAAGATGCTGAATTAATTCTATGTTCTTCATAAGTATGCACAAAGATCTATGGATATAATATGTGACTTCGAAAGCACTTTGAACTTTTTGATGTATGACGATCTTTTACATTCTTAATGATGCATAATGAGATGTCAAATTCTCGATTCCGTTCAGCTCTTCATGTGTAACTTGAAAAAGATGCACAACACAGATTATGGTCAAGAATCCTGATATACAAACTGCAGAACTTTCTGTGCTGAAGAATATGTAGTAAAGTAAAAATCATGGACTATATCCCGTTGTTCTAATACAGACATATTGCCAATTGAAAAACAACTTCAGAATCAAGAAGCTATCCGAGAGAGAAGAACCATGACTACTTAAAAGCTGTTAAGTAGTATTATCCTTAGAATTAATAGTAACAGCCAGTATATGGCTTCTCTATGGTTATGTCAGAACCAAACAAGTTCATCCACTGTTTAAGAAAGATTGAAAAAAATCAAGAAAGTTACACGATTTGGACCTTGTAAGGATATGTGCTGGTAAGAGATAGCAGGTACCCGGTGGAATAGTCGATGTGCAACCAGGTGGAATAATCGAGTTGCGACCAATTGGAATAGTCCAGGTGCGTGCAAGCTAGCCCGGACAAAACTGGTCGGCCAAAATTAATTGCATTCGCTAGCCAAAAGTGTATAAAATATGTATATTATATGTATATATATACAAAAAAAAATATTTTGTCAGCCATTATTTTTGGGAACGACTAAAAATGTACATTCTCAACAAAAAATGCTTAATTGCTGGTCTAATTTTGCAACAGTTGAATGGTATATGTAGCTTCTAGATATCGAAACATCGTTTTATAAACCAAATTATTATCTTTTTCTCAATTCAAATTAGTCAGACTAACCATAGAAAACCAAGAAGTCACTTATAGAATGCATGAGCAAATTAGCAAGGCCTACTACCTTGTATTCCTAAAATTTGACCCAAATTCCACATCTTTTTCTTTCATTTTATGGGGTAAAAAAAGATTTCATTTTTCTTAATTAATTTCTCTAATCCTTGTTGAAATGGCTAAAAAAAGGTGAAGCTTGAATTTACTTGGAAATGAACATGCATTGAACCTTCAGTGTATTACAATTGCTCAAAGAAAATTAAGAAAAAGATTACATTAATGAAAAACTTACTGTTGATAGTGAGAACTTTAGGCCAAATTGAGAGGAACCCACAAATGGGCTTTTGCTGCAGCAGCAGAGAGATGAAGAGAAATAATTGAGAAGAGAGCTTCTGAGCTGAGACGGATGATCAAAATTAAAGAGTTACTTTTGTTTTTTCCGCTGAGATTAATAGTTGAGAGGACTGGAATTTGTATGTTAGCTGCACAGTACCGATGAACTGAGTCAGATTGTCAGTGGTTAGTCATTAATAGCTTGTTTGGATGGGTATCCTATTTTGATTCTTTAGTTAAAATTAGTTACATTGTATTGGTAAATTCATTATTCTGAAAAAATAAATAGCCCTATTTCTTATAACTACGGATTGAGTATAGTGGGATTGTTTTTTATTGTTCATTTTAATTATATCCTAATTTATTTCCTTATAATTATTTTACCCTTACCTTTATTTTTATTTAACTCCAACATATAACCTATGTTTCATCTCTTTTTTCCTTCGGCCACTTCCAACTCCAATGTATAGGTTTTGCCTTCCTTTTGTTACATTTTTTCTTCTACTTTAATTTTTAATTCCAATTCTAATTATTTTATCTCCAATTAGTTGTATAATATTGGTTGTTTTCAAGTATGCAAAGTATACTTATCATTATTTTTAATATTATTAACTAGTTCCACTAATTTCAAATAAAATTTGCCTGAATTTAATTACTTAATTTATATATAAGACATATTTGGTGATAAATTAGTTGAAAGGAGTTTCTTAAATTATTTTTATGCATAATTCTTGATAAATTAATATTTAAAACATTTGAGGGTATCTTAGTAAACTTATCAGTTACAGTACATTACGATACAGTCAAACCAAATAACAAAATGTTATTTAACAACAGCAAACAATACAATATATCCAAATATTGTATTCATAAAACGACACAATATAAGACAGTACATTACAATACAATACATTATAAAACAATGAGTAACAATGATCCAACAAGAGTGTAAGAGTTATTTAATGGTCCATTGTTTCCGTTGAGCTAAAGACGACAACTTTAAACAAATCAAGAAATGAAATACTAGTCACTTATTATAAAACAATAAAAGAAGAAAAGAGTATTGCAGAGAAAAGTAGAGAGAGACAGAATTCTTATCGATTTAGGGTGATTTACAATGGAATAGAACCCCTCTATTTGTAGGGAAAAGTGACTTAGTCACCAATTAACAAATCCTAAAATCTCTCTAAAATATAGAAATTCACGTTAAATATAATTATATTTATAAAATTCCCCCTTGAATGTCTATTCAACAGATAATGCGCCTCGTTAAAACCTTAACTAAAATACCCAGTGGAAAAAAATTATAGAGAAGGAAAAAGAGTACACATTTTTAGAAATACGCCTTTTGGTTGCCTCATTAAAAACCTTGCAAGGAAAACTCAATGGGACAAAAACTTGTAAGAGAAAAAGAGTACAACGTGTATTAACTCCCCCTGATGAGAGTATTTATTCGCATCTTTAAGCTTTAGCATTTCAATCTTTTGCACCTTCTTCAAAAGATCGTTGGTAGAGATTCGATAAACAAATCAGACATATTAACTTAAATGAATATGTTGCACTTTGAAATCATCATTCCTGATAGAGATGTATTGTCTTCATATGATCTTGTTGGAATCATCATTTCAATATCATCACATGGGGGCAAAAACTCTTGCTATCATATTATCATGCGTATAGTTATAACAAGATATATATGTGCACAAATTACACTTCGGATGTGATAATTCGGGAGCAAGAAATTCCTCAAGAACTGTATATGCTATAAGCATTTTAAATCAATCATGGACGCCATATAAATAGACTTTAGATGCATATCAAGTTTGTTAAAATGGACCTTGGGCCTAACTTAAGCCAAAAGCTATCTTATGAGGTGAGGATTGTCCAAGACCATATAAGGAGACCAAGGACCCCAAATCTCACCGATGTGGAACAACTCAATACACTCCCTCACGCCCAGGCCTTCAAACTGGAGCGTGGACAACATAAATGGGGGCCCAACATCGATAACAGTTTGGGATGGGTCTGGCTCTAATACCATGTTAAAATGGACCTTGGGTCTAACTCAACCCAAAAGCTAGCTTATGAGGTGATGATTGTCCAAGACTATATAAGGAGACCAAGGACCTCAAATCTCACCGATGTGGGACAACTCAACAAATTTTATATGCCATCCTAGACACATAAGATAGATAAAAGTTATTGCACACACCATTGACTTTATACTTTCAGGTGTTTAATCTGCAGGTCAAAAACTACATGTCTTTCATATGAAACAAATTCTACTTGAATTGTTTCTCCAGATTTAAGATCCTCATATATATTCAACGTAATCATAAATGTAGTCAACAAATATTTTATATCGGTTCCAACCTCATTTTTTCATAAAGACATAACATAGAGATCTCTTCATTCATATTTGCAAGTACCTGAACCTCTCCTGAGACTTTATAAAGTGTTATGTCATGTGATCTTCTAGCTCATTAGAGGTTTCATAGAGGTTTCTGCTTTTCTTTCCGTGTTACTGATAAGCAAGTCGTTAGCTCTTAATCTCTACCTTACTAGCTCATTAATTCTGCAAATTGGTGAGTAATGAGACTCTTGCTAATTTACTCTCCTTTGCCTGCATACATGTCAATCAGTCTTTTGTGAACCAATATGATATAACTTATCTCCGTTCGTATTCATGTTCGTCTTATCATTATCCTGCACCCCTGTGTTTTTCTTTTAAGGTTTGAACCTACTTGAATTATGAGTTTCATGCATGTTATATGGGCACAATTAAATGATTTATGATTATTCTCAAATTGTTATGCTATCCTGATTACTAGCTACTCTTCAAAAGCCTTTCCTCATGCCTTGTCTTAGATTCCTGTATTCTTAAAGATGTTATCTCCTGCCCAGAATTTGTTTGAGTGAATTTCTTTCTAATGAATCCTTCATGCATGTTCTACTGCTCTTCTGCTTACATGAACCTTATGTGTCCATCACAGTCTCAATGTTTTAGCCTAACATATTGCTAATTTGGTTGGTCAATCCTTGTTCTTTAGTACTGTCAGGTTTATAGTTAAACCTCAATACACTTGGTTTTATCATTATGACTGGCTTAAATTCTGAAGTTTGTCTATCCTCTAACCTTAAGTTTGACTATAGGATTCTAATCAATTAATCAGTCATTTATTATTATCATACTTAGACGACATGCCTATAGGGATAAAGTACATAAAATCAATTTGAGTTGTTAATTACTAGAAATCCTGTCTATAGGACACTGTCACCTGCCTAAGAAGCATATTTATAACATCAGCACTGGAAATTCAGATAGTTTTACTACCTCCTTATACTAACAATTTAGAAATCATGCTCGTAGGATTTGTAACGCATTAATCTACATAATTCAATACCTATATAATACTGAAAATCGGAATCACCTAGAAATCATGCCTATAGGACTCAATGATTCTAATACGTCTAAAAAAATTGCCTACCGTTGAACCTGCCTGCGTGCAATCTATTGTTTATATGTGGAGGTTAACTTGAGCCTTTAATTGTACTTATGTGTAGATCTACATGTTTTGAATGTGCACTAGTTTTATCATTTTAAGCATCCTAAGAAGAGTCTAGAACCATCCAAATAGAGGTCCAAACCCTCCTAGACCACAGAGGTGGGATGGTTAGTGCACGTATAGGGTACGATCTAGAATTGAATTAGAGAACCTTTAGGTAAACAACTTTAATATAGTAATCGGGTAGTAGTAGATAATAGTCTGTGCCCACTGAATAATATGAGTAACCCCACCTTAAGGGAGTTGCGAAGTATTATTTATGTTGTATGGGGTGATCCTTTAGGCTAAAAGACTTAGGACCCCCTTCTCTTTACGCACTTGTTCAGCATATCTATCAAGATTTATGCTGGCTCACGTGTTTTAATAAGACTACGCAAATTCTGAATTTCCATTCTATTTTTTTGATCACCTAACTTAATTACATAATTCACATAGTCTAAAGTTCAGTCGGGCCTACAGTTGTGGACCTCGAAGAGTGCCTAACACCTTCTCTTTGAGGTAATTTAAGCCCTTACCCGATCTTTGGTGGCGTTGACTAGTCAAGCAGAGTTATTTGCAAATAGGTGCCCTAACGCACCTCAAATCATGGCGACTCTTCTTTTTTAATACTTCCCTTAAAAGAGTTGTCACATGTCGAAACCCACATTTCGTGAGAAAACGGGGCGCGACAACATGGTGACTCTGCTGGGCATACTTAGGCTTTTACCATAATGAACTTGACTTATGTGGATTACTTTCTCTTTTTGTTTTAGACTGCTATTATATGCACATCCTTTCCCTTATTCACTTTTATTTTCTTTAAATTGCTATGACGTGCACATCCCTTCCCTTATTCTCTTTTATTTGTTGTTATGACATGTACGACCTCTCTCCATCTCCTTCATCTTGTCTAAGACTGCTATATTATGACTCTCCCATCCCTATTTCCCTACCATTCTTCGTTACGTTATCGCACATTTTCATGAGATAAACCGACTTCTTTATTTTGTCTTTCTTTTCTTTTCTCTTCTTTTCATGTTCACTTTTCTATTTTGTTTACTGGTTTAACGTACTCTTATCGTGCAAATACTTGGAAATGTGTTATTATTTCTACATAAAGCATGCTCTGCATCATACTCCACTCGTGCCAATTATCAACACAGTGGCGCTTTATGAGTGTCCGCGCTATCCTAAAATCACCCTTTTTAAATCACAAAGGCTTACTTGCGGTAGACTAGTCGATCAACAGTGCAGTCGACGGTCCTGTGCCATTCCCTTTCAAATTGTCCACTTGGGAGTACCAGTCTAGACCCCTCTAGAAACCCTAATCTAATTTGAAATGTACATGCATCATGCTAAACCTAGAATGGTTGAAGCGTTGTTAACGTAACAACCCACTAAGACGAGCCTTGTCCAAAGTCCGACGGGATTTCCACAATCCCAATGGACACTATCATATTATGTGAATTACTTGGAGAAAATATGCCAACATGTTGATAATTATTGTAGTGGTCAAATATTGATGGGGAAAGGGCTAACCTTTGTTTGTTTGCGGAAAATGAAGCACGAAATCCCAGGTTCAGTAAGGTCCAAAACATCCCTCCTTTGCTACTTGACTGGTGGAAAGATCTTGCACCTTGTGACAAAAATCATGTGAGGAGAATACTTAGTGAACTGCCATCTTTTAGGAATGTTCGACCAAACAGGTAAACGATTGAGGCTGCTACCATATTCTGGGATGAGAAAAAAGCTATTTTTCGATTTGGCAATAAAGAAATGACTCCTCTCTTAGAAGAAATAAGAAGCTTTGCCAAGTTGCCATGGGATAGTCCGGAATTACTAGTACCAGAGAATCGCACTCCCTGTGGTTTTCTGAAAATGTTGGGTTTTAAGAAGAATGGTGAACTTCTCTGTTTAAAGAAATCATACATCCCTTTTGAATTTCTTTATGAGCAGTATGGGCATAGCAAATCGCATCGTTTTCACCATGATGAACTCGCCATTACTTCCTTGGGTTGGGTGCACCGCCAGGTTTATGTGTTCGTTGTCTGCTTCTTGGGGTTGTTGATATTTCCAATGAAAGGAGGAAGGATCCATACTCGCTTTGCCATGGTCGCCAGGACCTTAATGGATGGCATCGAGGGACAAACTTATACAATCATCTCTATGATTTTAGCTGAGATGTACCATGCTCTAGATTGGTGCAAGCAGGGATTTGGACACTTTGAGGGTTGTAATCTATTGCTACAAGTCTGGCTGCTAGAACACTTTCAAAGAGAAGAGTATCGTCAAGAGCTTCTGCGAAGGCCACTGAATGACTACATAGCCAACCATCACCCAAAGAAAATGTCATTTATTCCGGACAGGTTTGCACAGACTGGAAATGTTGTAAGTTGGGTACGTTTCTTCAGCAATTTGACAAACGAGCAGGTACACTGGATGTTTGAATGATTTCCTAGTAGTGATTTCATCACCAGGTCAAGGGTGACTACTCATTTGGTACTGATCGGGTTGCGAGGCATCTATCATTACGCTCTTATAAGGGTAATGAGACAAGGTGGATGGAAACAAGTCATAACTCGGGTCTCCAACATGGTCCAGTACAAAGTAGATTTCAAAGGAGACGTCTTTGCATTCAAGTTCGAGGCGCAACATATGTGGAACCAAAAGATCATTGTGGAAGGAGAAACTATCAAGCCAGACAGGTATAACGCTGGTCATATGTACTACTATCTATCATGGATGGAAGACGACATAGTAGGGGGTGTCAAGCTAGGAGTCAATCTAAAGGATAGGATCATAGATGAAGTGGCTAAGGCACAAGTTAAGTACAAGAGGCTACGCAAAAGGGTGTTCGAGTTTGAAGCTAAACATCTGGAGCAGCACAAAGTGAACATGGAGGAGATAAAGGAATGGAAGGAGATCGCCACTAAGTCAATAGAAAGATTGGAATAATCCGAAACAAGGACTGATAGAGCTAGAAGGGAAGATGAGAAAGAGACTCTCGGACTGTCAAGGCATGAACGACGATGAAGGAGGAAATCTGGCTAAAGCTTACTTACTGTTGGATATGCGCGATCTGGGAAACCTGTTTGATGGGGTCAAAAGAACCAAGCATGGAGAAGGTCCTTCCGGGACTCGGTAAATTAGTAGATAATGTTCTTTACTGCTTTCTAGCTTAGATTTCGACGTAATAAGTCTTGATTCCATTAACGACTTTATTATAATTGTCAATTTAGTGAAAGTTTGGTTTGGCCTATTTTCGCATTAATGAAATAAAGCAAAGTTGGCATCAATTTTCTCCAAGTCTATGTATCTCTTAGGCCTACCTCAGGCATATGAGATCCCTAAAATTAGGACGCGGATTATTGCATGACTTTGTGAACATGTTTAAATACTGCAAACATTCTTTTATTTTCACCTTACTAACTTGTTTACCTTTTGCTCTTTCTTTTCTTTTTTGATTATTCCCATTCCCAAAGGTTGGTTCGTGCATACTGGCATCATCAACGTATCACACTAGATCTAGAGGTCCTCCACCTCCTCCTCCACCTAGCAACCCAAAAGGCAAAAATGAAGGAAAGGGGAAGATGGATGATTTAGCTATTAGGAAAGAAAATGCTAATGTATGTGGAAACTTCAGATGGCAGAAGTACTCCATGGTAGAATGAGTTGGTCTTATGTTTGGAGCAGAAAATCCTGGAACTACAGGGCGAGCTTGAGCAGGTCTAAAATCTGGAAAATCTCTCCCTCACTCTCAATGTTCCTGACATCAACCATCAAAACCTGATTACCCAGAACCAAACACCCTCACAAAACCAAAATCCGCCACCAAATCCTCTCGCACCACACCGGTATCATAATACCGCACCCCCACAGTACCTTAACCCGCCACCAGTGCCAACCCCTCAACAACACCACCATCATCAACTTAATACCCGCAAACCACTACTTATCACACCCCTCAAAATGCACCGTAACCCACTCCTGATCCCCAAAACTCGATCAACGACCATCCACATGCCAAAGTTCTGGGAACTCATCAAAGCAACCTGATATATGTGGAAACCTTACCCCATACCCCGCAACAAACCTTATGCATACCCGAATCGACTGAAAAGGACATGCTCGTTAGGAACATGGCAGAGGAGCTCAAGAAACTCATAGGGAGAGTCTAGAGTATTGAAGGTGGTAAAGGTATTGAAGGTCTAAACTATGGGGACCTATGTATTCAGCCGGATGTGGAACTACCTGAGGGTTAAAAACCTCCCAAGTTCGAAATGTTCGATGGTACCAGTGATCCGAAGGTGCATCTGAGAACATACTGCGACAAGCTTGTAGGGGTGGGAAAGAATGAACAAATCTGCATAACTGTTCATGCGAAGTGATAAGTTGGTATTTTACAAACTTATCTCCTCTTGATACTTAGGATTTTGTACGATTCAACTAAGAAACTAAGGTATTTTCTGAGGTTTATTCGCATATTTCAGGTATTAAGTTATTTAGAGAAGAAACGGAAAAAACCAAGTCAAAACGTGTTAAAAGGAGAAAATTTAACTACTGCCAGTGATTGCTCTATGCGATTGCGTAAGGCTATAGGCGATCACGGAAGTCCAGGATTGCAAAGCTACGTGAATGTGGCTGATTCTGTGTGAACACATAGAAGAAAGTCAGGTCAACGACTGGTGAATAATGAAGTGCGATCGTGGAAGTTTATAGGCAATCACATATGTTCAACAACATGAAGCTCTACGAACGCGGTTGGAGTTATGCAAACGCGAAGAAGAAAGCCTGGTCAGTGGCTGGTCAACAATGTTATGTGAACGCGGACCTATGTTCGCGATCGCTTAGCTTTGCAAAAGTTAGTCTCTGCGAATGCGAACACATTTGTGCGATCGCATAGCTTATTTTCTGGGCAAGTTCTTGACAGAAATGAAATTTCACATTTTTGACCCCCACACCCTTTAATACCCGACCTAGCTCTTTTTGTAAAATATCTTTGGCTTATTTTTCAGTCCTTAGACTAGAGAGAACAAATTTTGGAAGCTAGGGTTCTTGCACACACACTTGGGTCTTGAAGATTTGAAGCTTTTGGTTGAGAATTTCATACTTATTTATGTTGATTTCTTCATTTCCTTGCTTTGTATTGAATATATAAGTGTGTAGTATTTATTTCCAACACTTGAATCTTGTTCATGAAAATATTCATATTTAAAGTGTGGATTAAATATCTTGTTGTGCTTATGTATTGTACGATCTTTAGTTATATTGAAGTGAGTTCTTATTTTTTTAATATTTCCAAAGGGAGTAGCTAACCCTAGGACTCACCATTAACTTTGAATTAATTTTGGGAAATATTATTTGGGGTTGGGAAAGATTAATTAACAAGAACTTGAGGCTTTTACCCTCATTTTATAGATTCTACCTAGTGATAGGATTGAACTACTTGTAGTCATATCCGGATGTGCTTAATCTCTTGATTGTTTTAGGGATAATTAAATTAGTAAGTCTTGTTAGTTTTTAGAAGAAGCTAATATAGAATTGTTACCCGTGACTAATTAACTAAACTCGCTCATATTTGTAAAATCGTAAAATACATTGGATCGTTACTTGAGTGTAAATCCCGATGCATCCATTCTTGTAGCCATTGATCAATTTACTTGCTTTCTAGGTTAGTTTACATTTTTGCATTTAGTTATAAATATTTTCACAATCAAATTCTAAGTGTTTGGCATTGTACAATAAGTGATAATTCTCTTACATTCCTAATCGCCTACATATTGTTCTCTGTGGGATTCGACCCCCACTCATAGTTGGGTAAATTATATTGCATGCGACCATGTCCATTTACTTTTTAGTAGTGGATTTGGACGTCATCAAAATTGGCTCCATTGTCGGGGAACAATTTGGCGTATTTAGGTTGTTTGAGAAGTAAGCATAAGTGCTTTGGTCCAAACTTGTGAATATATGTGTAATTATTTTTTCTATCTTTGTTTATCTTCTTATTTGTTTCTTGTTTATTTTCTTAGTTTTTGAAAAATGGCATCATATAATGAAAATTGGTCGGATGGTAGTTGTTATATTTTGATGACCCTTGTCCTTATTGTGAAGGACCACACTCTTGGTAAAATTGTTTAAATTCTCTCGGAGGTGGATTGTGTGCACAATCTCAAACCCATGGGTGGAATATTTATGATAAGTGTGGTCGTCAAAATGGTCATTGGGATTATTGTGCTTATTTGTCCTTCGCTTCCCCCAAGCCCCCACTATGATGATTCTGCTTTTTTTATGAAAGTTTTCGGTATATGAAAGTGGAAGTAATTGAGCATGGTAAAAATGGAGAGTTCAAGCTCATGTTAGAATGCCTACTTGAAGGAGGAACAAAGAGAAAATGCCTTGGAGGAGCTTTTGGAAAACTTCCTCCAAAATAATTTGGCGCTTGAAAAGTTGAACTTACAAATGGGAGAGATGCTTGAAGCTTTAGAGGTCCAAAAAGCCTCGAAAGTGAATGATAGCCAAGAACCTTCCTTAGATGTGGAAGCCGAAAATCCTTCCTTGCCACTTGATCAAAACCAAGAAGAACTCTCAAATGCTCAAAATGAGAAAATGATGTTCATGTTGGAGGCCATTCTTGAAAATGAGGAGAAGCAAAGCTTGACATTCGCGGACTTCAAACATGGCTTGACTCAAAATGATGATGGTATCCCCACCTTGGAAAAGCAAATGGAATCATTGATTGAGTCTCATTATGCCTATCAATTTGAAAGTGTGAAAAGAGACCAGGAAGAGTCCAACTCTGAGGAAGAAAGTAAGCTTTACTTTGAGGAATCAAGAATTAAATATTTGCCAACCGACTCCATGAGTGTTAATGGTGCCGAGAAAAATATGGAATTAGAGTCAACCGGTGTAATTGCAAATATTGTTGAGATTGACTCTAGTCCGGGGGAAAAAGAGGATGTCAAAATCCGGGAAGACTTGCAATTTGGGGTTTTGATGTCACATTCCAAGCACTTTTCAACATTGAAATTATGTGGTGATATGGAAATTGAACTACACGAGTCAATGAGGAATTGCGGGGAGGAAATGCAAAGGCCATAAATCTTACAATTTGAAGGAACAAGAAGGCAACATGACATTCCTCACATGAAAGCCAATAAACGCAAAATGAAGAAATTAAAGTTTGGATTGATCATCAACTTACCACCCCCCACCGCTCGTAGTCACAAGATTAATTCCAAGTTAGGTACCCAATTCATATCGTCCAAGTGACGAGAAAAGTGGTAAAGTTGATCCACGTCGTGCCACGATGTTAAATACGGCGCTTGGTGGGAGGCAACCCATCATTTTCAAAATTTTTAGTCATTTTTGAAATTTTCTTTTTTAGAATAGCTTATTATATTATTTTTGACTAATCTTCCAAGTTTTACAATTTTTGGAGTTGATTTGAGCAGGTCTGGGTAACCGGGCAGCCAAAAGCAGTAGTTGATGAAAACTGCAGAACAGAAAATTGTTGCACTATGCGATCGCATAAGAGGCTACGCGTTCGCGTAAAGCAAAATTTGCTACCACTATGCGATCACATAAATAAACAGGCGATCGCGTCTTTTTGGTAAGTTGGTTCTATGCGAACACTGACATCAGCACGTGATTGGTTGAGTGAGAGAGCATTAATTCTTGAGAAATTTGGGGCTAGATCCATGCTTAAATTTTCTGCAATTGCAGTAAAAATCTGATGCCCATAATGTGTTTGTGGAAATGTCTGAAAGAGCTTTAACTGGGCGAGGAAGAAGACCTCCGCGATCGCGATGCCCAATTCCGCGCTTGCATAGGTCTAGTTCTGCCCCTTTATAAAAATTCTCTTCGTGATCCCATTGACTGGTCCGTGATTGTAGACCTTTAACTCTAAGAGCCAAAAACATGCTCTTCTCGATCACCGGGGAATTTCCGCGATCGCACTGCTCTAACCTCCTGGCAGCAAAACAGTAGCATAGCAGATTTTAATGTTGTTGATTTTTGGTCATTTTCTTTGGCCTAGATACATCATAATACAGTGTATTAAGTACCTTCCAAGCATTTAACATATGGTCTACTTTTGTAGGTACTTTGAGCATAAGATGGCCTCGAAAAATGTTAAAATTGTACAAGAGCCTGCTCCCCAAGCTGTGGAAGAGGAATATTTTCATCATGCCAGATTCACAGCTGCTGAATGTGAAAGAAACTATGACAAACTCATGTCAAAGAGCATCGTCAAAGAAAGAGGCATACACTCGGACAAACTTGATGCTAAAATGTCTGATTTTTTCCGAAGATTGACTGACAGTGGATGGATATGCTTTGCTACTGAACCAATCAAAGCTAACTACACTGTAGTTCACGAATTTTATGCCAATGCCTTGACGACCAATTTCCAAGGGGAAGTATACACCTTTGTGAGGTGCAAGCGGGTCAAATTTGGCCCCGAGTTAATAAATTCACACTATATGCTTCCCAATGCTGACAATGAGGTACACAGAGCTAGAGTAAGGGAGAGAGGGACCCAATGGTTGGTGGAGAAGCTTCATGATGGGGTAACACCGACTTGGGAAAGAGTGCACAAAGGGGTTGATTCTTCTAAATTCACAGCAAAATCCAAGATTTGGCTATCCATTATTTGTGCCCGAATTGTGCCAGCTAGACATGAGTCTGAGGTGACGCTAGAGAAGGCGATGATGATTGCTGCCCTTATGGATGATTTGCCAGTGAACGTGGGTCAACACATAGTGAGTGAAATTGAGGAAGCATCAAACAGAAGGTCTAAAAGCCTATTATTTCCCTCATTGATCAATCAATTTTGCTATGATGCTGGGGGTGCTAAAGGACCCAAATGATTCTAAGAAGTACCCAGGCATAGCGATTTATCCATTGCTTAGAAAGGGCCAACTAGCGAGAAGAAGAAGAGAAAAATTGATGTATTATCTCCTTCATTTGGGCAGTTTACTGAGATTGCCGATGGGTCCGGTGGTTCTTCCACAGCTACAACAGGACTACATGACCCCATTGCTCCACTTCCCTATAGACCTCCCACTATGCGCCACCTGTCCAGTCAAATCTATGGCGCCGATGCTCACATTCGCCAGCTTGTAGCTGGCCTTCCTTCTGGTCCACCTGGGGAGAGCACTTCTACTGGGACTGGTAAGAATCCATCTTTAGATGATTTAGTTCAGGAACAAAAAGCAATCAAAAACAGGTTGGAAGACATGAGCCGAAGACAGAAAGATTGAGATGCGACAATTGAAGTTCAAGGAGCATGAGAAGAAAAAATCAAATTTCTGTCCAAAATGATGCACAAGATGAGTTCATTCTATGGCTCACATGAATCAAAGAACGATGATGATGAGGATTCGGAGCTCAAATTTCCTACCACCTCCAGCTCTGAGTGATGCAGTATTCAGGGAGAACTTTCCACCATTTTACTCTATTTTGTTTAGTTGTATTGGGGACATTGCAACATTTCTAGTTGGGGTGGCTTCTTGTATGATTGTGGATATGGTAGATTGGTATATTTTGTTTTCATGTATGTCATTTTGTTTTCGTGTGATGTGTTACATTAGCATCTTTACTAGCTTCTTTGAAAATTTTTATATATATAGTATGTTTTACTGACTTGATGTTTATTAACTTTTTGTTTTTTTTATATAGAGTATGTTTTATTTTGGTGACTATATCATTGGTTTCTTTTTACCACGATTCTTTTTCCGAGGATGCCAATTTTCTTTTTTATTTGAACCGGGTAACTTTTGGTAAAATTTTTGTTTCGACTTTTCCCGATGATGGATAGCTAGGTGACTTTCTTAAGGGAATTAGTCTTGTAGTTAAGATATAGTTTTTGTTAATTTAGGAAGAATAAGTGTTATGAGTTGGGGTTTGTGCCCATTCACCAATTTGTGGCTTGCTTGGTACCAACATGATTTAAACCTCGGTATATGAATTCTTGATTTTTGGAAAAGAAAAATGATTGAAGTAAAGATCATTGTCATGAATTTTAGACTCAATTTTTTGCTCTTTGATTCACTTAATATCTTCTTAGGCTATATTTGAATTCCTTGAGTTTATTGGTTTCAATTGGATTTTGGATTTGTATTCCACTTGGGTTTTTATGTGCCATGTGTGGTGAGACTTATTGTGAAGTTCTTTTGCATCATGTGTAGTTTAGAACTTGCCCGGAATGTGCTTTAAGGCGAAATCCTAGACTAACTTGGTTTGAAAAATGATGTTAGGCCTTTCTTGGACCGCTATTGTGCCTTAATTTCCTACCCTTTCGTATTTTCCTTAATCAACCCTTTTTGAGATTTTAAACTTTTTCTTTGGCAACCATGTTACAAGCTTTAACCCTTTGTTCTTTATTGATCTATCTTTTGGCACCTTACCCCCTATATACTTTGAAAGTATAAACATAGGCTAAAAGCCTAAGTTTGGGGGTGAAGGTTGGAAAAGTAGTGATGTGAAAGGTGCTTAAAAGGTGAAAGGTTATAAGAAAATAGTGAATCTTCCTTTTTAAGAAAAGTAAGAAAGAAGAAAAAGAAAGGAAAAATAAGGAGTTGTGAATAAAGGGAAAATTAGGTATGGAACGAAAAGTGAAGAAAGGATGAAAAATGTTTTTGAAGGAAGTGTGCTTTAATTGTTGCAAATTATAATGCTTAGGGAGATTTTGAGTCACCCTTATCCAAATTTTGCCCTACCTTAACCAAAAGCCTAAACTACAACTCTTTAAGTCCTAATTGATTTTGAACCAAGTGCGTCTACATTAGTGGAGAAATACATGAAGGGCAAGCATATAGTAGTACTTGTGTGCATTTGAACATTTTTTGTGAGAGAGCGTTAATTCTTTCCATTTGATATCCCATTTATGTTTTGAATGAAAATTTATGAGTGTGAGATTCTCTCTTAAGTGTGAGGTCACATGAGATTTGAGTTGTGAATTTAATCCCATTTTCAATTGGGAGGAATGAATGAGGGAAGATAATTGTAATAAAGTGGCAAGTTTTGAAGCTTTAGTGTCATGACATGGTTGCTACTTTGATTAATGTAGTGTTTGAGCACTTGAATTGAAATAAAATTTGTGTGAAGTTGGTGATTCATATGCTTTGGATTAATTGTTGGTACCAACCAAAGTCATTAGATTGTGCCTAAGTTGAACCTTTTTGACTTGAAGTGATGTTTGGTATGCTATTTATCTTGATTGGTGATTTTATTGAAGGATGTTCTTAGTTGTTGAATTGCTTGAGGACAGGAAATAGCTTAAGTTTGAGGGTTTGATAAGTTGGTATTTTACCAACTTATCTCCTCTTGATACTTGGGCTTTTGGATGATTTTGTTGAGAAACTAAGGCATTTTCTGATATTTATTGGCATATTTCAGGTATCAAGTGATTTAGAGAAAAAAACGGAAGAAACCAAGTCAAAACGTGTTAAAAGGAGAAAATTTAACTACTACTAGTGATTGCTCTATGCAATCGCGTAAGGCTTTAGGCGATTGCGGAAGTCCAGGATGGCAAAGCTACGCGAACGCATAGAAGAAAGGCAGATCGGCGGCTGGTCAACAATGAAGTGCGATCGTGAAAGTTTATAGGGGATCGCATATGTTCAACAGAATGAAGCTCCACGAACGCGGTTGGAGTTGTGCGAACGCGAAGAAGAACGCCTGGTCAGCGGCTGGTCAACAATGTTATGCGAACGCGGACCTATGTTCGCGATCTCGTACCTTTGCAAAAGCCAGTCTCTGCGAACGCGAACACATTTGTGCGATCACGTAACTTATTTTCTGGGCAAATTCTGGACAGAAATGGAATTTCACGTTTTTGACCCCCAAACCCTTTAATACACGACCTAGTGTTATGCCCCGCAATATTACGTCGATATTACGTCCTGCAGTATTATACTACGATGATGTTACGCCTTGCAGTACTACATTAAGATGATGTTACGCTTCGTAGTATTAAATTATGACGATGTTGCACCATGTAGTATTGTACGTTGAATTTGTCATAAGGTAATTGACATCAGTCCAAGAAAAATATTATTTGGAGATTATAAAAATTATGCTATTTCAAATAAGTGATGACTAAATTCATGAAGGTGAGAGGGGAAGCAAGTCAAAGAAAATAAATTTTCGTCCAAATTTGGCATGTTGGGATAAAATACGGGCCGAGCGTTAATACCTGATAATTATGAACTATTACCATACAAGGTACCACATGACCATGATAGTAAATTATATAGTGTATGAAGTGTATTACAAATAAGTAGTATTTTAAGTAATTTGAGATAATTCTTAATTATGCGGGTAATTAATTAATTACCGGGTAACAGAACATTATCTAATCACCTAATAAGTGAATAAAGATTAAACCTTCCCACCCCATCCTCATGTGGCAGCAAGCCACAGCCTAAAAAAATGACTCTTAGTCATTTCTTATGAGGTGGCAAATTAATGTGAAGGTTTACACATTCATTGCGTTCCAAACATTTTCCATATCAAAGGCTACCATCAGAAGTGGGGGGGTGGGGGGGGGGGAGAACGTTATCCATTCTTAAAGGCTTTCAATAAGTTTCATTCTCCAAAAATCTTCAATTCTAATAGTTTCAATACCAAAAAAACACAACATCAGCCGTGAAATTTTGCATATTAGCAACATGATTTCATACCAATTCCTTCAATTCCTTACACTTCTTTGAAAGACATAAAAACTTAATTTCAGAAAACTACCACCTACTTGGCTATTTGATGATGGAATCGATTGACATTGAGGAACTTCCTTGCATAAGGTGGCCACGAGAAGTCTCGAATCTTGATCATTGAAGAAGAAACTTTTACTAAACTGTACAATTAGCGATTTCAAAAGCTCACTTGAGGCTGACTTAAACCATTTAGCTAGGTGCAATCCTTCTAAAAAATATCATATGGAATTTTCCCTACTCCAGGTATGTTAAGGCTAATCCCTTCTTTTATTTTGGCATGATCTCGTAATTACACGAGTTTGATAACGAGGCATAAAGAAAAATTCATATCCCGGAATTTACGTATATTTTTCTAGTTTTTTAAGTTACAATATTCTCCTTTCGGGACTCATATTCAATTGAGTATTTCCTTCTTCCAGTCAAGAGAGAAGAGAGTCTATATATACAGTATTAAAGTATTTGCATTACTATCGAGCTATAATTGATGGGCAGGCCCCTATTGACAACCTCTTAAGATGATAAGTTATATACCGAGCATACTGTGGTCGAGCGCTTATGAGCGATCCCAGTTGGTCGAGATACAGAGCCTAGTATGGCCGAGCGCCTATGAGCAAGCCTAGTACGACAGAGCAGTTATATATATATATATATATATACCGAGCCTTATAGGACCGGACAACTATTTTACTTACTATATTGAGAGAATAGAGTCAGTATCAGCAGGTGAGCATATATTCAGATGATCTTTGATCCCCAGTCGCTTTCAATTATTATACTATCAGTTCAGTTTCAGCTTTCAATATATTTCCTTACATACTCAGTACATTATTTCGTACTGACGTCCCTTTTACTGGGGACGATGCATTTTATGTATGCAGGTTTAGACAGACAGACGGGTAGACCTCCTCATTAAGTATTGCCCGAGTTCAGCTTGATCGGTAAGCTCCATGCCTTTCGGAGTTGCCGGGTCTAGATCTTTATGTACATCTTGTGTATATATGTATATATGTTATGAGTAGGTCGGGGAGTTGTTCAGATCACAGTATATCCACCAGTGGAGACTTGTAGACATATCCTGCCAGTTAGTGCAACATGTTGGGCTTGTAGGCCTTGTATGTATATTTGGTTGGTTTGCTAGCTATAGTAATTATGACGGCCTTGTCGGCCCAGCTTTATACTTGATATTTAGTCAGCATTTGCAGTTGTCTTGCAATGTGGCCGATGGCTAAAGTATGACATCATATGTTCAGAGTCCCTTAGTTGAAAGCTGGTACACAAGGATCGGCGAGGCACTGCGTGCCGATCTTTCCCCCTGGTTCAGGGCGTGACACCTAGCTCATTTTGTAAAATATCTTTGGCTTATTTTCAGTCCTTAGACTAGAGAGAGAAATTTTTGGAAGCTAGGGCTCTTCCACCAATAGTGTTGTCTCAAATCCTGGTACATCTTCGTGGCACCCGGATGAATGGAGTACAGCGAGCTGTTGGCCTCCTCAAGAATCAAATCACGAAGCCCATCCACATAGGGCACACAGATCCGACCCTGCATCCTCATCACGCCATCATCACCAATAGTCACATCTCTGGCATCACCTCGCCGAACCCTGTCCTAAAGAACGAGAAGGTGGGGATCATCATATTGGCGCTCTCTGATACAATTATAAAGAGAAGACCGAGCAACTGCACAAGCTAATACCCAGCTATGATCTGAAATGTCCAATCTCACGAACTGACTGGCTAAGGCCTGGACATCCAAGGCTAAGGGCCTCTCAGCTGCCAGAAGATATGCCAAACTCTCCGCCCAGTGACTCAAGGCACCGGCCACTACATTGGCCTTCCCCGGGTGGTATAATATAGTGATATCATAGTCTTTAAGTAGCTCCAACAACCTCCACTGACACAAATTATGGTCCTTCTGCCTGAACAAGTACTGCAAACTCCGGTGATCAGTGTAGATCTCACAAGGAACACCGTACAAATAATGATGCCAGATATTCAGGGCGTGAACAATAGCTGCTAACTCGAGATCATGGACATGATAATTCTTCTCATGCACCTTTAACTGTCTAGAATCATATGCAATCATCCTACCGTGCTACATCAATACCTCTCCATGGCCAATCCTCGAGGCATCACAATAGACAGTGTAAGACCCCGAACCTGTAGACAATACTAATACTGGGGCTGTAGTCAAAGCTGTCTTGAGCTTTTGAAAGCTCTCCTCACACTCCTCAGTCCACATGAACGGAGCACCTTTCTGGGTCAGCCTGGTCATAAGTGTTGCAATAGATGAAAATCCCCCTACAAAGCAACGGTAGTACCCTGCCAAACCAAGGAAACTGCGGATCTCCGTAGCTGATGACGGTCTAGGCCAACTCTGCACTGCCTCCACCTTCGGATCTACCTTGATCCCATCACAAGTCACTATGTGGCCCAAGAATGCCACTGAATCAATCCAGAACTCACACTTAGAAAATTTTGCATACAATTTCTTCTCCCTCAAAGTCTGAAGCACTGTACTCAGGTGCTGCTCATGCTCTTCCCGAGATCGGGAATAATACCAGGATATCGTCAATGAACACAATGATGAAGGAATCAAGATAAGGTCGGAACACATTGTGCATCAAATGCATAAAGGCTACTGGGGCATTGGTCAACCCAAATGACATGACAAGAAACTCATAATGACCATATCTAATCCTGAAGACAGCCTTCGGGATATCCGACTCCCGAACCTTCAACTGATGATAGCCAGAACACAAGTCAATCTTGAAAAGAACCTGGCACCCTGTAATTGATCAAATAAATCATCGATGCGAGGCAAAGGATACTTGTTCTTCATTGTAACCTTGTTCAACTGTCGATAATCAATACACATACACATAGAACCATCCTTCTTCTTCACAAATAAGTCTGGAGCACCCTAATGTGACACACTAGGCCTGATGAAACCTTTATCAAGCAACTCCTGCAACTGCTCCCTCAATTCCTTCAACTCAGGAGGAGCCATACGGTACGGAGGAATAGATATGGGCTGAGTGCCCAGCAACAAATCAATGCCAAAATCAATATCTCTATCGGTCAGTATACCCGGAAGATCAGCTGGAAACACATCAGGGAAATCCCTCACTACTGGAACTGACTCAACTATAGGGGTGTCAATACTGACATCTCTCACATAGACCAAATACGCATCACACCCCTTCTCAACTATTCACTGAGCCTTAAGAAATGAAATGACCCGTTGGGGAGTATACTCTAAGGTATCTCTCCACTCTAATCTCGGCAATCCTGGCATAGCCAGTGTCACGGTCTTAGTGTAACAATCAACAATAGCATAATTGGGCGACAACCAGTCCATGCCCAAGATAACATCAAAATCTACCATACTGAGTAAGAACAAATCGGCTCTGGTCTCAAAACCACTAAGAGTAATCAAACACGACCGATATACACGGTCCACAACAAGAGAATCTCCCACAGGAGTAGATACATAAACATGGGAACTCAAATAATCCCGAGATATCCCTAAATGTGGAGCAAAATAAGAAGACACATATGAATACGTAGAGCCTGGGTAAAATGATAATGATGCATCCCTATGGCAGACAGGGACAATACCTGTGATGACTGAATCTGAAGCGATAGCCTCTGAACAGGATGGAAGGCATAGTACCTGGCTTGGCCTTCCCCTCTAGGGTGACCTCTACCTCCCCGACCTCCGCCTCGAGCTGCCTGATAAGGTGGAGTGGCAGCTAGCGCTGGAAGAACAGCCGGAGGACTCGGTGGAGCACATAGTGGCTGATAAGTCTATGAAGATGCACCCCTCCTAGCTCTGGGAAATCTCTAACCATGTGACGAGTGTCACCACACTCAAAACAACCCCTCGGAGGACGCGAAGGCTGAGACTAACTCGGACCTGGCCTGCTGGACTGGCCAGTAATAGCACCTCGAGCTGGAGGCATATTTGATACTGGCGACGCATAATAGGGCTCCTGAGGTCTAGGAGGATCTGGGGCACCGCTGGCTGCTGGAAGAGCTGAATGAACAGGGTGACTCACGAAACCCCTAACATAGCGTGTTGCTAGTGCACGAGCTCCTGAATAATGACCAGTCTCTCGAGACCTCTTGGTCTCTCTCTCCTCTCTATCCCAGGAAAACATGCCCTCCACCCTCCTGGCAATACTCACTGCTTGTTGATAAGTGATATCCATCTCTAACTCTCTAGCCATACTGGTCCGAATACTGGGGTGGAGTCCCTCAATGAAGCAGCGAACCCTCTCTCTGACTGTAGCAACCAAAGCCAGTGCATGCCAAGCTAACTCACTGAAATAGACTGCATACTCCGACACAGTTATAGCACCCTGACACAGCTGCTCAAACTCTGCGCGCCAAGAATCCCTGAGGCTCTGAGGGACATACTCACGCAAAAATATCTCTGAAAACTAAGTCCAAGTGAGTGAGGCTGCCTCGTTCGGACTACTCAACTCATAGGCACGACACCACTGATATGGCGCTCCCCTCAGCTGAAAAGCGGTGAAAGAAACCCCACTCGTCTCCACAATGCCCATAGTGCGGAGAATAAGATGACACTCCCCAAGAAAACCCAGAGCATTATTTAAAGCTAGTCCGCTGGAAGTAGGTGGGTGGTACTTCTTGTACCTCTCAAGTCTGAGATGCTCTACCTCAGAAGCAGCTACCTTGGTATCATGCAGAACCGGAGCCACTGGGGGCATAAGAATAAACTCTGGGGCCTGATCAACCTGGACCCTCTGCTCAGGAGTGCGGGTTGTGGGAGTCTGTTCCCCTCCCCCAGCCTGAGATATAGCGGGTGCTATCGGAAGTAGTCTAGCCTGAGCTAGATTGCTGAACATGCTCATGAACTGAGCTAAAGTCTCCTGGAGGGTTGGAGCTGCAATAGGAATCTCTGGTGCCGACCCTCCAGCTGGAGCTTCTGGGGGCTCCTTATTCGCAGCTCTCGCAGGTGCTTGGGATGCACCGCATGTTCGTCCTCTACCCCGACCCCGGCCTCTGGCAGCTCTGTTAGGGGGTTCAGGTGCCTAATCATCGGTCCTCCCAATACGGGTCCTCACCATCTATGAGAAAGAATAGAATAAAATTTTAGAATTCTGATGTCAATAACTCACACGACAAGGAATTGAAGAAATATGATTGTTCTTAATAGTTACATAGCCTCCCAAAGATAAGTACGGACGTCTCCGAAACTGATCTGCGAGACTCTAATAAACCGGCTTGTGACTCGCGGCTACTATTAACCTAGGGCTCTGATACCAACTTGTCATGACCCAATTAAACCCTCCGAAAGGTGTCGTGACAGGACCTAGTCTTTACGACTAGGTAAGCCTAATATTACAGAAAACTCAATAATAAAAGGGGTAAAAACAGCTTACTGTAAATAAAAAAAGCAGTGCCACTCGGCTCATATAAAAAATAATCTTCCAATGACCCGGAATGTCACTAAGTCACAAGCCTCTATTATCTATTGTAGCTCTATACAAAGTCCAAAGATATGTAAAAAGACTCGAGACGAAGGACTAAAAAGGGACCCTGAGGATTCTGCGGATGCGACAGAAGTACCTTGAAGTCTCCTGGAAATCAGCAACATGTACTATCCTCGAGGCTGATAGCTCGTACCTGTATTTGCACACGAAAAACATGTGGAGGAAAGGGAATGAGTACACCATAATGGTACCTAGTAAGTGCCAAGCCTAACCTCGGCCGAGTAATGACGAGGTCATGTTAAAGCCCTACTGGAGTTAATATAATAAATTAGACAGTAAAAGATATAAGTAAATTTTATGGTAAAAAGTTAAAGAAAATTCCCGATAATTTAACAGTCAAGGGAGCCCTCGGCTCATAACAAGGTGGACACAATATGGAATCTCCCGGGATACCGTCCCGTAGTTCCGAATGATTATGCAGTATAGGGGGGTCTCCTGGAATACGTCCGTAGTCCCAAAGTAAATATGCAGTGTTGGGGATCTCCTAGAATATGTCTGTAGTCCCAAAATAAATATGCAGTGCTGGGGGATCTCTCAGAATACGTCCGTAGTCCCAAAATAAATATGCAAGACAGGGGAATCTCCCGAAATACGTCCGTAGTCCCAATGTAAATATGCAACACAAGATACAATGACAGTTATGGCATCAAACTACACAGTTTACACTAATCACAGATAAGGAAAATATGGATCTAACTAAGCATGGCGCACAGAATGTCAAGTAGGCAGGTAAAAGCACTTAAGCATGCTTTTCTAATCTAATCTAAACAATTAAACATATTAGTGTCATTTAATAAGGGAAAACAATTAATGATTTAAGAAGGGAAAACGGGATTTTTGCAATAACAGCCCGTGTACGTACTCGTCACCTCACGTACACGGGGCCCACACATCAATTAATATCAAATATCCTAAGGGGAAAGTCCCTAGCATAAGGTTAGGCAAGCCACTTACCTCAAACTTCTTTCCCTCACCTACGAATTGCATAACCAATCACTCCGAAAAATCCCAAAAGCAGAAACAAAAGTGGGAAAAGCAGTTATTAGGGGATAGTGGCTCTAACTCTCCAAAATGACCGACTAAGTCGTTACACTAGGAGGAGTGAGCAATGAAGCTACACCTGAGCTGTCTGTTGTCGAGACTGGCACTGATGATCTCTGGAGGAAGATATAAGCAAGGGATTACTCTGTTGTTGACAAATTGAACAAAACTCCCGCTCAGATATCCATCTTATCACTTTTGCAAAACTCAGACACACATAGGAATGCTTTGATGAATGTGTTGAGTGAAGCTTATGTACCCCCCAGCATCACTAGTGGAGAGATGGCTAACATGGTCAGACATGTATTGGAGAGCTACAAAATCACTTTCTAAAAAGATGAATTACCACCAAAAGGACCGAGTCACAACAGGGCGTTGCACATCATGGTGCAATTCAAAGATAAGTTCATCGCTAGGGTCTTGTTAGATAGAGCTTCGAGTCTTAACATATGTCCACTGACCACTCTAAAGAGACTGGGTAAAGGCATGCACGAGATACAGATGGGAAGCATGGATGTGAAGGCGTTCGATGGATCTCAAAGAGACCCCATTGGAGAAATTAACCCCAATCTACAGATAGGTCCAACTTGGTTTGATGTCGAGTTCCAAGTGCTAGATATATCTACTACTTAAAATCTATTGTTGGGATGGCCATGGATACACGCACCCAGGGAAGTGGCTTCAACTCTGCACCAGGTTGTGAAGTTTGAGTGGAATCATCAGGAGGTTATCATCCATGGAGATGGGAGCAACTCCATCTACACCAACCAGACTGTTCCAGTCCACAAAAATATAAGGAAGCTGGGTGGAGAAACATATCATCGCATTGAACGGGTTAATGCAATTGAAGAAACAAGATAGAAAGCATATTGTTATGGACAGGGTATGAACCATGCAAGGGTCTCGGCAAAGAGTTTCAGGGGATCACCAAACTCGTACAACCACAGTACTATGGCACAACTTTTGGAATGAGATATAAATACACATGGCAAGAATATCAGGATTGGACACCACCATTGCGTGCTCCTTATTATCCACTGGAACAACCCGTACCACCTCTGCACCAAACATTCCATCAGGCTGACATGATGTGGGGATCAAAGGAATATGAGGTTTTAGCTGGCATTAGGAAGCTGTTTCTAGATGAAGAAGACACAGACTATAGTGCAATTGTTGGGGAGGAGAAGGAGGATGAGGATGAGGAGGAGAAAGACCTTACCATTCAAACCATGGAAGAATGAGTTGTTCTCAAAAACTGGACCACTGCACCATCCCGAGCTCGCCGAGTTCTTGGGTAACCTGGCAAATTAGCATGAATTGTTTTCAAATAGTTTTGAGCATTTAAGACATTTTCAGTATGTGTTTTTGAAATAATTACTTGAGCCATCAAGTCGTACTTTTTGACATTTCTAAAGATTTATTAATGCATTACTACTTTTCATATTTATTATTATCTTTCTACATTATTTTCACCATAATTATTACATATCCTGATGAACCTATGACTGTGACATGTAATGAGACTGTAGGAGAGATGGACGAGTAGATGAAGGCATAAAGACAGTGATTCATAGGATCTGGAAAATGATATAATACCTGAGAAAATTGTCAGAGAAGCAGAGAACTTTGAAAACAAAATCGAAGTCTAATTTGAGGAAACTTAGGCCGTTAACTTAGGGGATTCCACAATAGACAAGGAAACGTGTATAAGCATTCATCTATCACCATCAGAGAAAGAAGAGTATATCAGATTCCTAAAGGAGTATGTGGATATCTTTTCATGGTCCTACGATGATATGACTGGTTTAAGCACACCCATAGTAGCTCACAAGCTACCCACTAAACCCATGTGTCCACCGGTGAAGCAGAAGCTCATAAAGTTCAAGCCAGATATGAGTTTGAAGATAAAAAAGGAGGTCACCAAGTAAATCAAAGCCAAGGTTCTCTGAGTGGTCCAATACCTGACCTGGTTAGCCAACATTGTGCCAGTTTTGAAGAAAGATGGGAAAGTTAGATTATGTGTCGATTATCGAGATTTGAATAGAGAAAGTCCTAAGGATAATTTCCCGCCCAACATACACATACTAATTGACAACTGCGCTAGCATGAACTCCAATCCTCTGTGGATTGCTTCGCAGGATACCATCAGATATGGATGGATGAAGAGGACGCCGAAAGACCGCCTTTATCACGCCATGGGGGAATATATTGTTACAAGATGATTCCATTTGGTTTGAAGAATGTTGGGGCCACCTACATGAGGGCCATGACAACTATCTTCCACGACATGATACACAAGGAAATAGAGGTGTACATGGATGATGTTATCATCAAATCTAAAAAGAGTTCAGATCATATAGCAGATTTGAAGAAATTTTTTGACCGGCTTCGGAAATACAATTTGAAGTTGAATCCTGCAAAATGTGCCTTTGGGTCCCTGCTGGAAAGTTGTTAGGTTTCATCATCAGTCGCCGAGGTATTGAGTTAGACCCGTCAAAATCAAAGCTATACATGATTTGCCGCTTCCAAAGAATAAGAAAGATGTGATGAGTTTTCTAGGGCACCTCAATTATATCAGTCGTTTTATAGCACAATCAAGCGTGATATGTGAGCCAATCTTTAGAATGCTGAGGAAAGATGTTGCAATAAGCTGGACTGAAGAATGTTAGAAAGCCTTCGACAAAATCAAGGAGTATTTATCCAAGTCACCTGTGCTAGTCCCACCAGAACCAGGAATACCATTGCTGCTTTATTTGTCCGTGTTAGATGGGGATTTGGGTTGTGTTCTGGGACAACATGATGAAACTGGAAGGAAGGAGCAGGAGATATTTTATCTGAGCAAGAAGTTCACGCCTTATGAGGCCCGGTACTCTTTGTTGGAACGCACCTGCTGTCTTTTGACATGGATTTCCCAGAAATTGAGACATTATTTCTATGCATACACTAACATATCTTATATCAAGGATGGATCCGCTAAAATACATCTTTCAGAAACCCATGCCTACGGGTAAGTTAGAAAAGTGGCAGATATTGCTGAGTGAGTTCAACATCGTCTATGTAACACATAAGACAGTCAAAGGGTAAGCATTGGCGGATCACTTGGCAGAAAACCCCGTAGATAGAGAATACAAACCATTGAAAATGTATTTTCCCGATAAGGAGGTGTCATTTGTAGGAGAAGATATCACCGAGGCGTACGATGGTTGGAGGATGTTCTTTGACGGAGCAACAAATTCAAAGGAGTGGCTATCGGAGCTGTCTTAGTATCAGAACCGGTCAACACTATCTGGTATCCGCAAAACTCAGGTTTTCGTGCACCAACAATATGGCAGAATATGAGGCTTTCATCCTGGGACTCAGGTTGGCCACTGCTAATAACATTCAGGAGCTTTTGGTAATCGGAGATTCAGATATGTTGGTGCACCAGGTTCTAGGAGAATGGGCTACAAAGAACACCAAAATATTGCCATATTTGCTCTGTGTACAAGAGCTGATCAAGAGGTTCACAAAGATAGAGTTTAAACATGTTCCAAGGATTCAAAATGAGTTTGTAGATGCATTAGCCACTTTTTCTTCCATGATACAACACCCAGACAGGAATTTCATCGATTTTATCCCAATAGGAATTCATAAGCAGCCAACTTATTGTGCTCATGTTGAAGAAGAGATTGACGAAAATTTGTGGTTCCACAACATCAAGAAATACTTGGAAAAGGGAGAATATCTAAAAAGTGCTACCCATGCTCAAAAGAACACACTTCGAAGATTGGCCAACCATTTCTTTCAAAGTGGAGAAATTTTATATAGAAGGACTCCTGATTTGGGTTTGTTGCGATGCTTCGTTGCCAAGGAGGCATCTAGATTTCTCGAGGAAATACATGCCGGAACTTGCGGACCCCACATGAATGGTTTCATCCTGGCCAAGAAGATATTAATAATAGAGTATTTTTGGATGTCTGTGGAATCATACCACATCAAATATGTTTAAAAGTGTTACCAATGCCAGATACATGCTGACATGATACAGGTACCACCCAATGAACTTAATGCAACAAGTTCGACCTGGTCCTTCTCTGCTTGGGGTATGGATGTCATCGGACCAATCGAGCATGCTTCTTCAAACGGACATAGGTTTATTCTAGTGGCTATATACTAATTCACAAAATGGGTTGAAGTTGCATCCTATAAGGCTGTAACTAAGAAGGTTGTAGCAATTTTTGTTCGGGACCACATTGTTTGTCTATTTGGAGTACCTGAGTCAATCAATACTGACAATGCTACCAATCTCAATAGCGGCTTGATGAAAGCCATGTTCAAAACATTTAAGATCAAGCATCGAAAATATACAGCATACAGACCGCAAATGAATAGAGTCGTAGAGACTGCCAATAATAACATCAAGAAGATATTGAAGAAAATGGTAGATAATTACAAATAATGGCACGAAAAGCTACCGTTTGATTTGGATCGGGTATCGCACCACAGTTCGTACCTCAACTCGGGCAACCCCTTATCTACTGGTCTACGGTACTGGTCGTTATCCCTGCCGAAGTGGAAATCCCTTCTTTAAGAATCATACAAGAAGTCAATCTTAGCGACACAGAATGGATATGGAGCCGGTGTGAATAACTAGCCCTCATTGATGGCAAAAGAATGAACACAGTATGTCACTGTCAACTCAACCAGAATAGAATGGCAAGAGCAAAAAGGTTAGGTCGAGACAATTCACACCGGGGCAATTGGTACTGAAATGGATCTTCCCACATCAGGATGAAGCAAAGGGGAGATTTTCACCAAACTCGCAAGGCTCTTACATGGTTCACCGAGTACTGACAGGAGGAGCACTTATACTTGCAGAAATGGATGGACAGATTTGGCCAAAACCTATAAATTCGGATGCAGTCAAGAGATACTATTTTTAAGATTTTGTCTGCACTTTTATTTGGTGTAACTGAACTACGATTGACCTGAGTCCCGTTGAAGAGAGGATAAATAGTCAAGGAGGTTGCAATGTCTCAAAAATGCGTCATAGTTATCACTTCATCAAAATTGTTTGATCTCGTGCATTATCACATATTTCAAACAACTACATTTTTACAAATAATTTGTCAAATGCATGCATGTTTCTCAAAATTTTGTTTCTATGGAAGCCAGACGTTACCCAGGGTGACTCAAGAAGGATCTCAAGACAAGAGTAAAGGTGAAGCAAGAAATCGAGAGCACAAACCAACCTTCCCCTCGCCAAAACTCATGATTTTTCTTTAGACACATGCACAGTGAACATAACAGGAACATCCCCACAACAAGTTTACTATCTTCACACCAACAAGAATCACCAAATGCAAACACATCAAGCTAAGAAATGCTTTACTCTCTCACAATTATTCATTGCTTTTCTTGCATAGGGCTAAGAACTACCCTCATCATCGCATAAGGCTATACACTTCCTTCTTTGCATGAGATTAAACGTTGTCTCCATACCTTCCACGAGGCTAAGCACTGCCTCCATTATTGCATAAGGCTAAGCACTGCCTTTCCTTGCACAAAACTAATCACTGTCTCCATTATTTGTATGAGGCTAAGCACTGCCTCCATATTGCATGAGACTAGGCATTGCCTCTATTACTTGCATGAGGTTGAGCATTGCCTCCACATCGCATAAGGATAGGCATTTTATTTTCTCTACATGAGACTAAGCATTATCTCTATTTCTTGTATGAGGGTAAGCATTGCCTCCATTATTGCATAAGGCTAAGCAGTGCCTTTCCTTTGCATGAGACTAAGCATTTTCTCCATATCTTGCATGAGGCTAAACACTGCCTCCATTGTTGCATAAGGCTAA
The DNA here is from genome assembly GCA_005239525.1 of Nicotiana knightiana. Lineage (NCBI taxonomy): Eukaryota > Viridiplantae > Streptophyta > Magnoliopsida > Solanales > Solanaceae > Nicotiana > Nicotiana knightiana. The sequence goes on from ML401739.1 coordinate 103,008, forward strand.
GCACTACCTTTTCTTTGCATGAGACTAAACATTGTCTCCATTCCTTGCATGAGACTAAGCATTGCCTCCATTATCGCATAAGGTTAAGCATTGCCTTTCCTTTACATGAAACTAAACACTGTCTCCATTCCTTTGCATGAGACTAAGAATTGTCTCCATTCCTTGCATGAGGTTAAGCATTGCCTCTATTATTACATAAGGCTAAGCATTGCCTTTCCTTTCTAGAGACTAAGCACTGTCTCCACTCCTTACATAGGCTAAACAATCTCCTCATCATTACATAAGGCTAAGCACTGCCTTTTCTTGCATGGGACTAAGCACTGTCTCCATTCATTGCACGAGGCTAAGAATCGCATCCATTGTTGCATAAGGCTAGGAATTGCCTCTCCTTGCTTGAGACTAAACATTGTCTTCGCTCTTTGTATCGGGCTAAGCACCGCCCTCACCTCAAACAAGACTAAATCGTGTCTCATCTCGTGCTCGCATATGATTAGGCATTACCTATTCCCTCTATCAAACGATCGATATCGCCACATACTTGCATTTCATGGGCTGAAGCAACACCATAATGTCCGAAGGCATCATAGCCCAAAGGAACCATCCTCATAGCCTAATGACACCATGCCACGGCCTGAGGATCTCTCAAAATTGCATATCATTATTCAAAGGCGTCATAATCTGGAGGCACCATACTTATGGACCGAGGACACCATCCCATGGCCTACGAATCCCTTTATCATACACTTCATGCCCAGGACATCATGGTCTAAGGACATCATCCTCATCGTCCACAGAAAACTCTCATGGTCCGAAGAGAGCTTGCATCATGTCTAAATTTTTGCAATAACCCATACATATGCGTACGCACCATGTTTTAAGTTTTGTAGGTAACTCAGGAGGAAATCATTTTACAAACAGGAGCAATTCTTGCTCCGATTTCCGTTCATGACTCTCACATCCTTCAATCATCTCAAATGTAATCGATGATCATCAATTGATTACCTTTTGTTCTATAATAGTTCAAATACCTGCCTCGTACATCTGTAACGTTCACTTTGCATTCATGGGTCCACCTAAAATTATCTATTACATACGACACCAGAGATATGTAGACAACTCAAGAACCATGGTTCGACCCCCATCCTTTTACAAAATACATCACTCCTCACTCACTTCAAACAAAATTGGTCATCATTTTCTTTACCTGACAACTCTTTCATCATACCCTAGTAAAGAGGGGCAGCTGTTGATACCTAATTTTGCTCTCATATTTTTCAAATAGTATACATAGTTTCAAAATATCATTTTGCATCATTACTTAATTTACAAGAGTCATACAAGTATTTTCTATAATTTTTCATAATTTTTAAAGCTTTAAAATTGATTTTCTTGTATTTAAATTATTTGAATATGTATTAATTACCCCTTTAAATTATTTTGTGATGACTTAATCATCCAAATTTATTATTTGCATCCATATATATGTTTCATAATATTTTAATTTAATTTTATATAATTATATTTGTATTTTAAAGCTACACAATTTTGCAATAATAACCTATATTCTATACATAATTGTATTTATTATATTATTTACTCTAAAATAGCATTTTTCATATTTTAATAATGTTAAGCTATTATTTTCAAGCATTTTTACTGCATGAATAATTTTTTTAATTTATTAGTCATTTTCATAATTTATTTTTAATGAATTTTGTGTATTTAAATTGTAGCCCAATTTTGAGCTAATTTTGGACCAAAATGACTGACCCATCTCCATTAAACCTTTCAGTTAGGGATGTTGGTTGATCGGTACGGTACGATATTTAGACATTTCGATTCGGTATTTTCGATATTCGATTTCTTAAAATGTTATACCAATACCGTACCTAATTAAATTCGGTATGATTCGGTTTTCTTTATTCGGTTTCGGTTTATGCGGTTCGGTAACTTCCATTTATTTGGTTTGAATACTAACTTGTGCGTAGAGTTATAGACTATAATATTCTTAATTAAAGCACTCAAAAGTACAAAACTAAAAATATTTGTTGACAAAAGTTTTATCCAAAACTAGCAAATGTCAACTTAGAGAGAAAATGGTACATAAAGGAATAAATTTGGTCAATAGAAATGTATTGTTACTTTCTTAGAGTTAATTGATGAACTTATAAAATAAAAAAAAGTAATATTTTAGATTTTCTTATATTTATTTTATAATTAATAATATGTGTATTATGTAATATAATATAAATTTCGGTACGGTATCAATATTTCAATTTTTTTTTTTAAATACCAAATACCATACCTAATACCAAATTATTTTTAAAACTTAAACCAAATGCCATACAGAATACCAAAATATCGAATACTGAATACCAAAATTTTCGGTTCGGTACGGTAATTCGGTATTTACTAAATTATGCACAACTTTACCTTCAACAGACCAAACCAAACAACCCTTTTATTTAACCCCGTCACAACACGTTTTAAACAACCCCTCCCCCCTCCCCCCAATTCTTTTCTTCTATCTTAGTCGTTGATCTCAGATATCAACAGCTCACAGACCTCCTCTCATCCTTAATTAACCAAACCCAAACCGTAAATACCTTACCCCATGTCTGTCGCCCCTAAATCCTCTCTACACTCTTTTCTTCTCTAAGAAACCCTAGCGCCACTACTTAATTCCTCTCTGATTCCAACCTAGAGATGAAATCTGCCTATGATACACTTACATTATTAATCTTCTCTCATCCATAGTTGCCTGTTTATGGTGTTACTTAGGTACTTGCCTAATTTTGGCAAGTATCACTTCTGAGATCAGACTAGAATGGCCCGAATCTTTGATTTTGAGCGTTATTCAGTCTATATACGCTCAACGAAGAACGATTTGCACTTTTGGATTGATTTTCTGATGATTGAACCCTAACTAGGGTTTGATATTCCCCATCTCCTTTACTGATTTTGATTTTCATGTGATATTTTCTTTCCTTATTCGCACTTAATTGATTGTTTTCCATGTTTGTTCTTTCAATTTTTTCTACTACATAAATCCTTCTCCAAATCCCCTAAGATGGACCTTAAGCACTATATTCTTACTCTCACTGAGTCCTATACTATTCTAAAATTCGAGCTCTTAGCCGGCTGGAAGCCAAGGCCAACAAAATTCAATTATTTGACCTCTCTCAGTGCGAGCACTGCCCGGGGTTCACCTGAACCCCATAGGAACTCTGATGCACTGAGAATTTTGGATGTTTATGGTGTTCTTTCCATGTTAATGATAAGCAAGTTGTTGTCTCTTAATCTCTACCTTACTAGCTCATTAATTCTGCAAACTGGTGAGTAATGAGACTCTTGCTATTTTACTCTCCTTTGCATGCATCCATGTCAATCAGTCTTTTTGAACCAATATGATATAGCTTGTCTCTGTTTCATATTTGTCTTATCATTATCTTGCACCCTTGTGTTTTTCTTTTAATGTATGAACTACTTGAGGTCTAAGTTTCTTGCTTGTTATATGTGCACACTTGAATGATTTATGATTATTCTCGGCTTGTTATGCCATTCTGATTGCTAGCTGCTCTTCAAAAGCCTTTCCTCATGCCTTGCCTTAGATTCTTGCATTTTTAAAGATTTTATCTCCTGCCCAGAGTTTGTTTGAGTGAATCTCTTTCTTATGAATCCTTCATGCATGTTCTACTGCTCTGCTACTTACATGAACCTTATGTGTCCATTACTGTCTCAATGTTTTAGACTAACATATTGCTAACTTTGTATTTGGTCAATCTTGTGTTCTTCAATATTGAAAGGTTTCTAGTTAAACCCCAATACACTTGGTTTTATCATTATGACTTGGCTTAAGTTCTGAAATTTGTCTATCCTCTATCTTAAGATTGACATATCTTCCTTCCATGATCTTTTGTGATGACCCAAAAAGTCATCTCTCATTTTATAAGTCAAAACTCTGTTCCGAGACCTTGAAAACCTCCTTTTATCTAACCTCGTTTTGTATGCACAATTTGGGCGTATATCCGGAAAGCTTTTATATGAAAAATAGAGAAAAATGCTAATTTTGCCTTTAAAATTGAATTTAAGTTGACTTCGGTCAATATTTTGGGTAAACGGACCCTGACCCGTGATTTGACGGTCCCAGAGGGTCCGTAGGAAAATATGGGACTTGGGCGTATGCCCGAAATTGAATTCCGAGATCCCAAGCCCGAGAAATAAATTTTTGAAAGAAATTATTTTACTGAAATTATAAGAGTTTTTGGAAATTTGATTATATTTGAAATTGATGGTATCATGCCCGTATTTTGGTTACAGAGCTCGGTACAGGTTTAATATAGTATTTGAGTGATGCTTGTAAAATTTGGTAAGAAACGGAAGTCATTTGACGTGATTCAGACCCGTAATTATGAAATTTGAGACTTTGAAAGTTCTTGATATTTTCCTTTGATTTTATGCTAAAGTCGTTGTTTAAGATGTTATTTTGGCGATTTGATCGCACGAGTAAGTCCGTTGAATGTTTTTAAGGTTGTGTACATATTTTTTTTGGAGCCCCGAGGGCTCGGGTGAGTTTCGGGTAGGCGTCAGAGTGTTTTTGGACTTAGAAAATATGGTGTGAGATTGTTGTATATGTTGTCTGTGATTTTATGCTATGCAAACACATGGTAACCCACGCGAATGCGCAGAGCAAACGGGGAAGGGGCCTGGGTTACTCTATGCGAACGCATAGGCCTTAACGCGAACGCGGAGCCCTGAGTGGGTTGCTCTACGTGGACGCGTCTAGTCACTCGCGAACGCCCTGCTTTAGGTGGGGACTGGGGGATGGGGTCAAAACCTTATGCGAACACGGCCAACGGCACGCGAACGCGAAGGCCAATAGGGCCAGTGCTATGCGAACGCATCAGACCTCTCGTGATCGCGTAGAGGGTCTGTCCAGGGGTTTATAACAGTAACAAAAACGGGAATAGGCCATAATTTCATATCTCTTTCCATAGAATCCGACCTTGGGTGATTTATGAAGAGGGATTTCCTCACCAAATCATAGGTTCGTGTTCTTCAACTCATTTTCTTAATTTTCTATTAATACCCATTAGATTTCTAGGCCTAAATCCTGTTCTTTAAGGGTAGAAATTAGGGATTTTAGGAGAATCAGGGATTTTACAAATTTGGGAATTTAGACCTCGATTTGGGGTCGGATTCTGAAACTAATTATATATTCGGGCTTGTGGGTGAATGGGTGATCTGGTTTTGGTCCGAACCTCGTGTTTTGACCAAGCGGGCCCGAGGTCGATTTTTGACTTTTTGCGAAGAATGATAGAAAACTCATAATTAAGCATTGGGGTTGAATTATTTAGCATTTATTGATATTGTTAAGCCAATTATGTCTAGATACAATCGAATTGGAGGCGAATTCTAAAGGGAAAGTTGTAATTGAGGCTTGAGTTTAGTCGTGGAATTCGAGGTAAGTGTTTGGCTTAACCTTAACTTGAGGGAATATGTATTGTGCCTTATTTTCTACGTGTTAGTATAATGTGCAATGTATAGGTGTGGTGACGAGTATCTATACGTTGTTTTCAAGCATGCCGTAAGTCGAGTATTGTGATTTATGTGATTTTTTTTCATTAAGTATTACTTGAGTTTAATTTGACAATTATCCATGTTGGTGGTGTTTTTTCTTTGGTATTGATCATTGTTGAGTATTGGTTCAAGTTGAGAATTACTACGTGAAATTTAGTAACTAGCTGAGATTGGTTATAGCTGTTTTCCCTTGCCGGGATGATATTGATTCTACTGTTGACTCCCTTGCCAGGACATTATGGCTTTATTATTGTGGTTTGTGTTGTTGATTTCGTTGTCGGATTGTTGTTATTGATTTGTTTGGGTGAGGAAGAGTGTAAAGCACGAAGGGTGATGCCGTGTATGATATTGTGAGAGAGGGTAAAAGCACGTGCCAGCATTATGATATTAAAAGCACGAAGGGTGATGCCATGCCGTTTTTATCTATTTATTGTGAGGATGAGAGTAAAATCACGAAGGGTGATCCCGTGCATTCTATTTATTACTTGGTGAGGATGAGAGTAAAAGCACGAAGGGTGATGCCGTGCACTTGTTTTTGTGTTGTTACTTCTGTTGTTTAAATTGATATCTAATTTGTTGCTTTACTTCTTATTTCCATTATTTTATATTTCCTCCCCTCAGTATGTTCCCCTTTCCTTGTATTTAACTGCTTAATTCTTGTTGTTATCATTTTCTCCGTTTATGATTAAACTGCACAAGTTTAGGTTGTTGTCGTGTCCTAGCCTCGTCACTATTTTGCCGAGGTTAGGCTCGACACTTACTCAATGCATGGGGTCGGTTGTACTAATACTACACTCTGCACTTTCGTGCAGATCCCGGTATAGGACCCTACGGACCTTAGAGTGAGGAGGCTGCCTTCAGTTCATTTGGAGATTCCGAGGTAGTCCTGCAGGTGTCCTCAGGCCTTGGCGTTCCCTCCTACATTAGTTCCATTCCGTTCTTCTTTATTCTGAGACAGATGTATTTATTTTTTTCAGACTTTTATATGTAGTATTCATAGACAGTCTGTGAAGTTAAGACACCAAATTCTGCGTTTAGTATTATGAATTTCGTAATAGCATATAAACGAGTTGTTAGACTTTGTTTTCTCACGCACTTTTATTTCCGCTGATTTGTACATCACTTCTTATCTGTTAAAAATGAATGAATAAGGTAAATAAACATCAACATTGGTTTGCCTAGCGGGTTCAATGTTAGGCGCCATCGCGGTCCCGACGGTGGGAAATTCGGATCGTGACAAATTGGTATCAGAGCACTAGGTTGCTTAGGTCTCACAATTCACGGACAAGCTTAGTAGAGTCTAAGGGATCGGTACGGAGACATCTGTGCTTATCCCCCAGAGGCTACAGAGTTTAGGAATGACTTCACATCTATTCTTCTCTGTCGTACGATTTGATTTCTCAAAACTAATTGAATTTCTACTCTATTCTCTCGTAGATGGAGAGAACACGTGCTTCTTCATCCACTGATCAGCAGCCCGAGTCTCCAGTTGCAGCTCCTATGAGGGGTCGAGGATGAGGCCGAGGCTGTGCTAGAGGCTGAGGCAGGGGCATAGCTCAGCCCAGAGCAGAAACCCCAGTGGTGGAGCCTCAGGTAGGGTTTGCTGATGAGATTCTTGCCCAGACACTCCCGGTTGGACCAGCTCAGGTTCCCGAGGGGTTCATTGCCACCCCGATACTCCAGGATGCTCTGGTCCGTCTAGTTGGCCTCATGGAGAGCGTTGCTCAAGAAGTATTACTTCCTATAGCACCAGTCGTCTCTCAGGCTGGGGGAGGAGCCTAGACTCCTGCTACTCGCACTCTGGAGCAGTTGGCTTCTCAGTTCCAGACTCCAGCACCTCAGACAACTAGGGTAGTTCAGCCGGGTATTGTGGCTCAGACCGATGATGGAGCAACTATATCTGCTGATGCTTTTTGGAGGTTGGACCGGTTCACCAACTGTTCACTACTACTTATAGCGGTGCATCTTCAGAGGATCCCCAGGACTACTTGGATAGCTGCCACAAGGTTCTACGGAACATGGGGATAGTAGAGACCAATGGGGTCGACTTTGCTACTTTTCGTCTGTCAGGTCCCGCCAAGACCTAGTGGAGAGAGTATTGTTTGGCTAGACCAACGGGATCACCGCCATTGACTTGGGCCCATTTCTCCGATTTGTTTCTGGAGAAGTTTCTCCCTATCACTCAGAGAGAGGATTATAGGAGGCAGTTTGAGTGTCTCCAACAGGGTTCTATGACCGTCACTCAGTATGAGACTAGATTCATTACCTTGGCCCGTCATGCTATTATGATACTTTCCATCGACCGAGAGAGGGTGAGGAGGTTTATTAAGGGACTAGCTCCGCCGATCAGATTGTAGATGGCTTGAGAGGCAGGGAGTGATATTTCCTTTCAGGATGCAGCCAATGGGGCCAGACGAGTCGAGATGGTTCTATTACCGGGGAGTGGTCAGGGGTATGATAAGAGGCCTCGTCATTTTGGCCGGTTCAGTGGTGTCTCATCTGGAGGCAGGGATTCTTTTGGTAGGGGCCATCCTCCTAGGCTATTTCAGTCAGCACTTTAGGTTTCTCGTAGTGCTCCAGGTGGTCTTGGTTCCCACATGTAGTATTCTGATCAGTTTCCCTAAAGTGCACCACCAGCTCTTATCAGTGCACAACCGCTCCAGAGTTTTTAGGGTGGTTACTCAGGTCGTCAGGGTCAGTTTCAGGGCCAGCAGTCTCAGCTGTCGAGATCTTGTTATATTTGTGATGGTCCGGGGCACATTGCTAGATTTTTCCCTCGAGCCTCGATCAGTTCTCAGCACCAGGGTTCTTGTGCCATGGTTCCCGCACCAGGTGTTCCACCACCTGCTCAGCCAGCCAGATGTGGGGGTCGAGGTGTTAGAGGTGGAGTTCAGGTAGTTAGAGGTGGAGGTCAGGCTACTAGAGGTAGAGGTCAGCCAGCAGGAGGCCATCCTAGGGATGCAGTGCAGATTGGTGGGGCTCAGCCCCAATGTTATGCTATTCCATCCAGACCTGAGGCTGAGGCCTCCGATGCGGTTATCACAGGTATGGTTTCAGTTTGCAGCCGGGATGCTTCAGTTTTATTTGATCTAGGGTCCACATATTCCTATGTGTCATCTTATTTTGTTCCTTATTTGGTTATGCCTCATGATTCTCTGAGTACTCCTGTATATGTGTCTACACTGGTGGGTGATTCTATTGTGGTATATTATGTCTACCATTCGCGTGTAGTGGTTATTGGTAGTCTTGAGACCAGTGTAGATCTTCTACTCCTTGATATGGTAGATTTTGATGTTATTTTGGGGATGGATTGGCTGTCGCGTTATCATTCCATACTGGACTGTCATTCCAAGACTGTGACCTTAGCATTGCTGGGGTTGCCTCGACTGGAGTGGAGAGGGACTCTTGGTCATTCTTCCAGCAGGGTTATCTCATATATGAAGGCTCGGCGCATGGTCGAGAAGGGGTGTTTGGCCTATTTGGCCTATGTTCGTGATTCTAGTGCCGAGGTGCCTTCTATAGAGTCTGTGGCTATTGTCCGTGAGTTTCCAGAGGTGTTTCCTGCAGACCTGCCGGGTATGCCACCCGACAGGGATATTGAATTTTGCATTGATTTGGCTCTGGGCAGTCAACCCATTTCTATTCCGCCATATCGTATGGCCCCACCGGAGTTGAAGGAGTTGAAAGAACAGTTGCAGGACTTGCTTGATAAAGGCTTTATTAGGCCTAGTCTCTCATCTTGGGGTGCGGCGGTGTTGTTTGTTAAGAAGAAGGATGGGTCGATGAGGATGTGCATAGCTTATCGGCAGTTGAACAAGGTTACCATCAAGAATAAGTATCCGTTGCCGAGGATTGATGATTTTTTTGATCAACTTCAGGGTGCCAAGGTATTTTCAAAGATTGATTTGAGATCTGGCTAGCATCAGTTGAGGATTAGGGCATCCGATGTCCCTAAGACAACTTTTCGCACTCGGTACGGGCATTATGAGTTCTTAGTGATGTCATTCGGGTTGACAAATGCCCCAGCAGCTTTCATGGACTTGATGAACCGAGTGTTCATGACTTATTTGGATTCTTTCGTGATTGTCTTCATTGATGATATTCTGATTTATTCCTACAGCCGGGAGGAGCATGAGTAGCACCTTCGAGTCATTCTCCAGACTCTAATGGATAGTCAGTTATATGCTAAGTTTTCGAAATGTGAGTTTTGGTTGAGTTCAGTTGCATTCCTGGGTCATTTTGTATCAGCGGAGGGTATTCAGGTGGATCCTAATAAGGTTTCAGCGGTTAAGGATTGGCCTAGACCTACATCAGCTACAGAGATTCGGAGTTTCTTGGGTTTGGCGGGCTATTACCGTCGGTTTGTGGAGGGGTTTACGTCTATTGGAGCCCCGATGACTAGGTTGACTCAGAAGGGTGCCCAGTTCAAGTGGTCAGAGGAGTGTGAGGCAAGCTTCCAGAAGCTCAAGACAGCCTTGACTACGGCGCCAATGTTGGTTTTGCCAACAGGTTCAGGGCCATATACTGTGTATTGTGATGCATCTCAGGTTGGACTTGGTGCAGTGTTAATGCAGGATGGCAAGGTCATTGCATATGCTTCACGTCAGTTGAAGATCCACGAGAAAAATTATCCAGTTCATGATTTGGAGTTAGCAACCATTATCCACGCGCTGAAGATTTAGAGGCATTATCTGTATGGCGTTTCATGTGAGGTGTTAACGGATCATAAGAGTTTGCAATATTTGTTCAAGCAGAAAGAGTTGAATTTGAGGAAAAGGAGATGGTTGGAGCTGTTGAAAGATGATGACATCACTATCTTATATCATCCGAGGAAGGACAACGTGGTAGCCGATGCTTTGAGTATGAAGTCAGCCAGTATGGGTAGTCTTGCATATATTCCTGTCGGGGAGAGACCGCTTGCTTTTGATGTTCAGGCTTTAGCCAATCGGTTCATGAGATTGGATGTTTCTGAGCCCGGTCGTGTTCTAGCTTATACAGTTACTTGCTCTTCATTATTTGATCGTATTCGAGATTGGCAGTATGATGATCCTCATTTGTGTGTACTTAGGGACACGGTGTGACACAGTGGTGCCAAGTAGGTTACAGTTGGTGATGATGGATTTGTACGGATGCAGGGTTGTATTTATGTGCCCAATGTGGATAGAATGCGTGAGTTGATATTAGAGGAGGCCCATAGTTCCCGGTACTCCATTCATCCGGGCGGCGCAAAGATGTATCAGGATTTGCGGCAGCATTATTGGTGGAGGAGGATGAATAAAGATATTGTGGCATATGTAGCTCGGTGCTTGAATTGTCAGCAGGTAAAGTACGAGCATCAGAGACCTGGTGGATTACTCCAGCAGATTGAGATTCCTGAGTGGAAGTGGGAGCGTATCACCATGGATTTCGTTGTTGGACTCCCACAGACTTAGAGGAAGTTCGATGCAGTATGGTTTATTGTGGATAGGCTGACCAACTCAGCACATTTCATCCCTGTGGCAGTTTCATATTCTTCGGAGAGATTGGTAGAGATCTACATTAGGGAGATTGTTCATCTTCATCGTGTGCCCGTGTCTATTATTTCTGACCGAGGTACGCAGTTTACCTCGCATTTCTGGAGGGCAGTTCAGCGTGAGTTGGGCACGAGGGTTGAGTTGAGCACAACATTTCAGCCTCAGACGGACGGATAGTCCGAGCGTACTATTCAGATTTTAGAGGATATGCTATGAGCCTGTGTCATTGACTTTGGAGGTTATTGGGATCAGTCCTTGCCATTAGCTGAGTTTGCCTACAACAACAACTATCAGTCGAGCATTCAGATGGCTCCCTATGAGGCATTATATGGTAGGCAGTGTCGGTCGCCTGTTGGGTGATTTGAGCCGGGAGAAGCTCAGTTTTTGGGTACAGACTTAGTGCAGGATGCTTGGATAAGGTTAAGATCATTCAGGATAGACTTCGTACAGCTCAGTCCAGGCAGAAGAGTTATGCCGACCGCCGAGTTCGTGATGTGGCATTCATGGTCAGAGAGCGGGTGTTGCTTCGAGTGTCGCCCATGAAGGGCGTGATGAGATTTGGGAAGAAGGGCAAGCTAAGCCCTAGGTACATTGGACCATTTGAGATCTCGATAGAGTGGGAGAGGTGGCTTACAGACTTGCATTGCCACCGAATTTATCAGTTGTGCATTCAGTGTTTCATGTGTCTATGCTTCGGAAGTATCACAACGATCCAGCCCATGTGTTAGACTTCAGCAGTGTCCAGTTGGACAAGTATTTGACCTATGAGGAAGAGCCGGTAGCCATATTAGACCGGCAGGTTCGTCAGTTGAGATCAAAGAGTTATCCTTCAGTTCGTATTCAATAGAGAGGTCAGCATGCCGAGGCAGCTACCTGGGAGTCTGAGTCCGATATGCGGAGCCGGTATCCCCACCTTTTCCCTAATTCAAGTACTTTTCTATGTCTGTTCGAGGACGAATGTTTGTTTTAGAGGTGGAGAATGTGATGACCCAAAAAGTCATGTCTCATTTTATAAGTCAAAACTGTGTTCTGAGGCCTTGAAAACCTCCTTTTATCTCACCTCATTTTGCGTGCGCAGTCCGGGCGTATATTCGGTAAACTTTTATATGAAAAATTGAGAAAAATGCTAATTTTACCTTTAAAATTTAATTTAAGTTGACTTCGGTCAATATTTTGGGTAAACGGACCTGGACCCGGACCCGGACCCGTGATTTGACGATCCCGGAGGGTCTGTAGGAAAATATGGGACTTGGGCGTATGCCCGAAATTGAATTCCGAGGTCCCAAGCCCGAGAAATGAATTTTTGAAAGAAATTATTTTACTGAGATTATAAGAGTTTTTGGAAATTTGATTATATTTGAAATTGATGGTGTTGCGCCCGTATTTTGGTTCCGGAGCTCGGTACAGGTTTAATATAGTATTTGATGCTTGTAAAATTTTGTAAGAGACGGAAGTCATTTTACGTGATTCGAACCCGTAATTGTGAAAATTGAGACTTTGAAAGTTCTTGATATTTTCCTTTGATTTTATGCTAAATTCGTTATTTAAGATGTTAGTTTGGCAATTTGATCGCACGAGTAAGTCCGTAGAATATTTTTAAGGTTGTGTACATGTTTGGTTTGGAGTCCCGAGGACTCGGGTGAGTTTCAGATAGGCGTCAGAGTGTTTTTGGACTTAGAAAATCTGGTGTGAGATTGTTGTATCTGGTATCTATGATTTTATGCTATGCAAACGCGTGGTAACCCACGCGAACATGAAGAGCAAATTGGGAAGGGTCCTGGGTTACTCTATGCGAACGCATAGGCCTTGACGCGAACGCGGAGCCCTGGGTGGGTTGCTCTACGTGGACGCGTCTAGTCACTCGCGAGCTCTCTACTTTAGGTGGGGACTGGGGATTGGGGTCAAAACCCTATGCGAACACGGCCAAAGGCACGCGAATGCGAAGGCCAATAGGGCCAGTGCTATGCGAACGCATCAGACCTCTCGCGATCGTGTAGAGGGTCTGTCCAGGGGTTTATAACAGTAAAAAAAATGGGAATAGGCCATAATTTCATATCTCTTTCCATAGAATCTGACCTTGGGCGATTTTTGAAGAGGGATTTCATCACCAAATCATAGGTTCATGTTCTTCAACTCATTTTCTTCATTTTCCATTAACACCCATTAGATTTCTAGGCCTAAATCTTGTTCTTTAAGGGTAGAAATTAGGGATTTTAGGAGAATTAGGGATTTTATAAATTTGGGAATTTAGACCTCGATTTGGGGTCGGATTCTGAAACTAATTACATATTCGAGCTCGTGGGTGAATGGGTGATCGTATTTTTGTCCGAAACTCGTGTTTTGACCAAGCGGCCCGGGGGTGGGAAAGAGGTAATTGAGGCTTGAGTTTGATCGTGGAATTCGAGGTAAGTGTTTGGCTTAACCTTAGCTTGAGGGAATAGGTATTTTGTCTTATTTGCTACGTGTTAGTATAATGTGCAACATACATTTGTGGTGACGAGTATCTATACGTTGTTGTCAAGCATGTCTTGAGTCGAGTACTGTGATTTATGTGATTTTTTTTCATTAATCATTACTTGAGTTTAATTTGACAATTATCCATGTTGGTGGTGTTTTTTCTTTGGTATTGATCATTGTTGAGTATTGGTTCAAGTTGAGAATTACTATGTGAAATTTAGTAACTAGGTGAGATTTGTTATAACTGTTTTCCCTTGCCGGGATGATATTGATTCTACTGTTGACTCCCTTGTCGTGACGTTATGGCATTACTATTGTGGTTTGTATTGTTGATTTCCTTTCCGGATTGTTGTTATTGATTTGTTTGGGTGAGGAAGAGTGTAAAGCACGAAGGGTGATGCCGTGTATGATATTGTGAGAGAGAGTAAAAGCACGAAAGGTGATGTCGTGCTAGCATTATGATATTAAAAGCACGAAGGGTGATGTCGTGCCAGCATTATGATATTAAAATCATGAAGGATGATGCCGTTCCGTATTATGATATTAAAAGCACGAAGGGTGATGCCGTTCCGTTTCTATATATTTATTGTGAGGATGAGAGTAAAAGCACGAAGGGTGATGCCGTGCATTCTATTTATTATTTGGTGAGGATGAGAGTAAAAGCACGAAGAGTGATGCCGTGCACTTGTTTTTGTGTTGTTACTTCTGTTGTTTAAATTCATATCTAATTTCTTTCTTTACTTATTATTTCCATTATTTGATATTTCCTCCCCTCAGTATGTTCCCCTTTCCTTGTATTTAGCTGCTTAATTCTTGTTGTTATTATTTTTTCCGTATATGATTAAACTGCACAGGTTTAGTTGGTTGTCGTGTCCTAGCCTCATCACTACTTCGCCGAGATTAGGCTCGACACTTACTCAGTACATGGGATCGGTTGTACTGATGCTGCACTCTGTAATTTTCGTGCAGATCCCGGTATAGGACCCTACGGACCTTAGAGTGAGGAGGCTGCCTTCAGGTCATTTGGAGATTCCGAGGTAGTCCTGCAGGCGTCCGCAGGCCTTCCCGTCCCCTCCTACCTTATTTCCATTATGTTCTTCTTTATTCTGAGACATATGTATTTATTTTGTCCAGACTTTTATATGTAGTATTCATAGACAGTCCGTGAAGTTGTGACACCAAATTCTGGGTTTAGTATTATGAATTTCGTAATGGCATATAAACGAGTTGTTAGACTTTGTTTTCTCTTGCCCTATTATTTCCGCTAATTTGTACATCACCTGTTATCTGTTAAAAATAAATGAATAAGGTAAATAAACATTAACGTTTTCTTGCCTAGCGAGTTCAATGTTAGGCGCCATCACGGTCCCGACGGTGTGAAATTCGGGTCGTGACATCTTTGGACTTAGAAATCTTTGTGATTAGGATTCTTATCGACTATTATAAACCATGCCTACTTTCTTGTTTACTTTCCATCCTCTGACTATATCTTTATTAGACCTTCATGCCTTAAATTCCTAGTTTTGAGGCTCTTTTAGGCCCATTCATTACTATAACCTTGTTGTTCTGAAAACTAAGCATGTTTGCTTGCCATGTTGATCTAAGTGATATGCCTCCTCATTTATGCTAATGTTGCACGTGCTACCCTTTAACTTGTTATGAACTTATATTGTCATTCTTTATGCTAAAACTACACTGTTAAGGTTGTTCTCTATTGATCCTTCAGCTTTCATAATTAGATCCCGTTCTTGAAATTTCCTTAACTTGTTTTTGACCATGTTAATGTTTGAGACTTCTTTAGAAGTAGTCTGTTATCCTATGATGATCCATCATGTCCCTCTAAACTTGGAAAATGTAAGCATGAACTCGTCTTGTGTGTGTTCCGCCAACATGTCACATGAATTTGTCTACATATCTTGGTGATAATTAGCTTTAAAGTCTTAAGAAATAAGTGTGTGGGCTTCCTTCCTTGTTTAGTTAGTTCAACATATAGTCTGTTGCTTGTAATCATGTGTGAATTCTTTATTTGAGCTTGGTGTCTGTGATGTTGGGCTTGGTTGTTAGGATCAGACTTTGTGCTGGTCTTATGAGCTGAGTTTTGAGTCTACTGTAGATGTCGAAGGCCTATAAAAGCCCTGGGTTATCCGTGCTAGGCTTGTCATTGGGCCTATAGCTGTCTTCTTCTGTAACTATTCATATTTGATTTGTATTATTTATTTCGTGCTGTAATAACTTATAATAACGAATGATGGGGGAAGTTAATAAAAGAGGGTTGGGGTATTGTAATATTTTCGTGAAAGGGTGGAAAACATACCTATAGAGTCTACGTGCTTTATGTGCTATTTTGCTAAACTTGCTTTATTTCTGCACATCAATAGAAATCATGTCTATAGGAATCACGCACACACTTCACTTAACTTATCAAAATATGTCGACTCAAGTATTGCTGCACTGTTTCCTTGTCTACTATTCAACACTTAGACAACATGTCTATAGGATGAATAACGCATGTTTGTTACTGCCTCTCTAGACACCATGTCTATAGGTTTTAAATTAATCAATCAATCAATTATTTCTATTGCTTTTAGTGCGCTGCTCCTTTAGATATCATGACTATAGGATTCTAATCAATTTATCGGTCATTTTGTTATTATCATACTTAGACGATATGCTTATAGGGATAAATTACATAAATCAATTTTAGTTGTTAATTACTAGAAATCATGTCTATAGGACACTGTCACCCACCTAAGAAGCATGCATATAACATCAGCACTGGCAATTCGGATAGCTTTACTGCCTCCTTACACCAACAATTTAGAAATCATGTTTGTAGGATTTGTAACGCCTTAATCTACATAATTCACTGGTTGTATAATACTAGAAATCAGAATCACCTAGAAATCATGCTTATAGGACTCAATAATTCTAATACGTCTAAAAACCTGCCTACCGCTGAACATGTCTGCATGCAATCTGTTGTTTATGTATGGAGGTTAACTTGAGCCTTTACTTGTACTTATGTGTAGTCCTACATGTTTTGAATGTGCGCTAGTTTTATCATTTTAAGCATCCTAAGAAGAGTCTAGAATCACCTAAATAGAGGTCCAAAACCTCCTGGATCACAGAGGTGGGACATGTAGTGCACGCATAGGATACGATCTAGAATTGAATTAGAGCCCCTTTAGGTAAACAACTTTAACATAGTAATGGGGTAGCAGGAGATCATAGTCTGTGCCCGTTGAATAATATGAGCAACCCCACCTCAAGGGAGTTGCGACGTATTATTTATTTTGCACTGGGTGGTTCTTTAGGCTAAAAAACTTTGGACCCCCTTCTCTTTACGTACTTGTTCAGCGGAGCTATCAAGATTTATGCTGGTTCTCACGTGTTTTAATAAGACTCCACAACTTCTGAATTTCCCTTCTATTTGTTTGAACACCTAGCTTAATTACATAATCCACATAGTCTAAAGTTTGGGCGGGACCCACCGTTGTGGACATCGAAGAGTGCCTAACACCTTCTCTTTGAGGTAATTTAAGGTCTTACCCGATTTTTGGTGGCGTTGACTAGTCAAACAAAGTAATTTTAAATAGGTGTCCTAATGCACCTCAAAATCTTTAGGTGACGACTCTTCTTTTTTAATACTTCCCTTAAAAGAGTTGTCACACTTTGAAACCCGCTTTCGCGAGAAAACGAGGCGTGACAACATCAATAATAATAAGATAGAATTATTTGATTCTTGACCCTGAACCATTTGTGAGGGGAGAATGTAACATACTTTCGTATATAACCTATATCAAACTAATTTAGATAACTTTGTTCTCATAAACAACAATTTAGCTATTAAGTGGAGGCACTCAATAAATTATTTTGCTAAATCAACTGTGATGTAAACCAACTTATCAAGATGAAGTTTCTTGAATAGAAAATCCGGAAACTATGCTCTAAATTAAATTATTGAGGAAATTACCTCGCAAACACCGGGTTGAGGGTAAATAATAATCGCACATGTAACCATCTCAAAGATGCATATTATGTGGTATATATTCACCTTTGATATTTCCAGCATTCATGCGTTTCAATCTCAATTTTAGTTGGTCTATTAATTAACGAGAACAAGCAACATAAGAGAATTCATAAAGAGCTTTCTAATTTTTTAATATTTACTCATATGTATTCTCTTTTATTTTTACGCATCATACTTAAATTAACATGGTTAAATCAATTATGCCAACTGAATAAATTATCAATAGTGATAAACTTCAACTTTACACCATGACGTGTGCAATTATCAATAAACTTCTATTTTATTGTGGTATTTTTTTATTTGTGTAGTACAAAATAGAGAATAAAACGGGTAATTTTTTACATACATATTACCCCGCTATAAGTTGTAGTAATAGAAGATATTAAATCCTTCCTTTATTAATAGTCCAATATAACCAAGCACTTTCGCGAATACTTTAGAAATTAAATACGTTTCTTTGAGAATACAACACAATATCTTATTGATAATCAATTTTATTTCTCAAAAGTAGTATAATTGGCTCTTCTAGAGATTTCAATTAATTTTGCACTACCACATATTCATCAATATCCATATGGTGAATTATACTATTATGGTCGTGGTCAAAATTATATGCAAGATATGTTTCTTGCATTAGTGTTGTCCTTTAATAATTACATTGCTGAAATAGTTGGCGTATAATAGGTACTTAACCAATGACCATTCATACCATATTAATGATATTATTTTCTTATTTTCTCTCAAACTCCTTCTAGAGGTTAGTGTGGTATATTCACTACCACTAGCATGTTTCTTTCAAGAATGAATATGTATTCATAAGCACATGTTATCACATTTACATCATGAATGAACCATAATCATCTATATGTACAAAATTTCATGTCAAGTTGATGACAAACATTATTTTCACAAAGTGGAAGATTATTTTGAGAATCCTTATTATTCTCATTACTACAATGATGGGGATTTTAATTTCGTCTATTGCCACATACACATCCATTGGTAAATTCACGGTAATAATTTTATCTTCTTTCAGACTTATTACATATTGCAACCACATTCTCTTAAGGGAACGAGAATGAATCAAATTAAACAGGACGAGTTTCTATTTCTTATGGTCATAATCATACATGAATTTGATCATGGAAAAATATAAAAATTTTACCACTTCGGGTGATTATAATTTCTTACAAACTCTATTAAAGTTATAATCAAAGTTTATTATTTTTACTTGTATTTAAAATCAAATTATATAATTTCAATAATTTAAAAGAGAAAAATAAAGTAAAATACTTACCTTAAATCCAGAATTTAGTTTTGAAGGAAGTTCAAGGAACAACTGACAATCGTTATGCTTAATATTATGTACAAGTTGAGCATCATGCACGTATCCCAAAGCCTGGTGACCAAAGCAGATGCCTATACTCAATTGGTTGGAGTCTCATGCAGATAACATGTTATAAAACAATAAAAGAAGAAAATAGTATTGCAGATAAAAGTAGAGAGAGAGAGAGAGAATTCTTATTGATTTGGGATGATTTACAATGGAATAGTACCCCTCTATTTGCAGGGAAAAGTGACTTAGCCACCAAGTAACAAACCCTAAAATCTCTCTAAAATATAGACATTCACCTTAAATACAATTCTATTCATAACATCGCTAAATTTTTTAATATTTGTTCTAAAGATGATGATATTTTTTATATTTATCAATAATTTAATATTAACCGTTTTGTCAATAATAATAATGTTATTTTATTTCTTAAAAAATTCAATAACTAGTAGTCATAAAATTATCACACATTTTACTTGCATAATTTATGGATTAACTTTATATAAGAAAAAAAAGCATGTAGTTCAACTTCCAATCTCATTCTATAAGCGTTCCATTTCTCTACCTTTCATGTAATATATAGGCTCATCTTCCTAGTTACTTTATGCTAAAGAGAGAATAACATCATTTAAAAAACAATATTAGAGATGTTAAATAGGCCTTTGATGGGACAATGGTGTGAAAGTGAAAAGAGAGTGCAGTTAATATTAATAAATATAAATAAAAGCAACAAGAATATACAATAAGCAACACCATTTGATTAGCAAAAAAACACCATTTGAAATAATACAAACTATTAAATTTATTAATCTTGATACAAGAAGTAAAATCACTACAATTTCAGATCCAAACTAGTTATGATTCGAATTGTAAATTACAAGAAGATACTACTCATACAAAATTTTGTATTTATGTAAGTTCCAACTTCAAAATTAAAGAGGTAAATCTTTGCTGGGAAATTACTAGTTATGTCAGTCCATAGGTTCGTACAAAAATTAGTCAATTCATTAAACATTATCAATACTAGCTATCACGACTCAAAATTCATTCAAGGTCATAATGACGCCTAACATCGCTGTCAGGTAAGCCAACAATAAATGATTATCTCAATTACTCATATTAGTATTTGAAATCTTAATTTTCTTTAATTACATAGTACAAAATGGGATCTACAAAGTGAATGCAAATATTTTCGCAACTAGATTAATGAATAACCCGTAAGCACACCCAAAACTCGGTGCCATAAGTGCATCATCAACGATGAAGTAAAATAAAACACAACATATGTCCGGAATACAAATTAGATAAGAAAAATATAAATAACTCTGAAGGAGACTCAGCTGGCTGCAGATCGCAACATCAAATGCAGCTCACGGTAAGTCCCCTGCGTGATGCGTGCTTCTGCGCCCAAAGGACCACCAGACATAAATGTACCTGCACAAAAATATGCAGCAAGTGAAGTATGAGTACGTAAATAAATGTGTACCCAGTAAGTATCTAGGAGCATATATATAATTTAAATAAGGAAAAACGCACAGGTACACTTACTTCTCGCCAAATATTACGCACGATTCCATGAGGATATTTTAAAGAAATGCCGAGGCATATGGCCCGATCGTATCATAATATGTGCACTACCGAGGGTCGAATGACACGAACCATAGATGCATCTATTAAACTGCTGAGGCGAACGACCCTCTCCCTTGAGAGTGTGGTACATAAATCCTGCCAAGGCGAACGACCCGATCCCATTAGAATAAGAAGCTTAAACGGGTCCTTGACCCCCACTTATGAATAAATGTGTGAGTTATAAATTTTAAGGAAAATTGTTCGAGGAAAACGTATATCGCGTGAGAAATCCGTAAGAGGAACACCATTATTCCATGGAAAATCACGAAACTCGCGAAATCTCTACAATAGCAAGTCTATCACTCTACGCATGTCTAGTCTCAAATTTTTACATGTAATAAAGGAATCTAATAGGCAAGAATTAACTCAAATAGTACAGTTATAGCATGGCGTGAACCTGAGTCTACCCCGGCAATAACATCAATATAGTTACGTACAGACTCTCGTTACCTCGTGCTTACGAATATCAATTACAACACCTAGGGGTAGTTTTCCCTCACAGAGTTAGACAGGAGACTTACCTCCCTCCGAAGTTCCATAAATGGCTCCAACACCGCTCTAACACCTCAAACCGGCGCCCGACGCTCCAAAACTAGTCACACAATGTGCAAATTAATAAAAATATACACTAATACTCATAACAAATCGATTTAAACAAATTACCAACTCCGTTCGAAAAGTCGATAAAGCAACCCTCGGGCCCGGATTCTGAAAATTTTCGAAGATAAACATTACTCATAATATTATAATTTATTCCTAGATCCATGCCCAAATTCGTGGTCTCATCCCATTTTTATATAAACCCTAAATTTTATTTAAAAATTCAATAAATCCCACCATTTTCCATGTTAAATATACTTATGATTTGTATATTTAGCTAAAGAATTGATAGGGATTACTTACCTCTTGATGTTGATGATACCCCTCTCAAAATGCTCTAAAAATCTCCCAAGTCCAAGTGGGAAATGAGGAAAATGAGCTAAGTCCCGAAATAAAAACTCTTGCACCAGTTGCAAATGTCGCATTTGCGACATCTTGCTCGCAAATGCGATGATCACAATTGCAAAAAAAGCATTGCAAATGCAAAACAGAGCCACCCCTGCCAAGGTCGCATTTGAGACCAAAATCTTTGCAAATGCGAAGAGGGCAGTTTCGCAAAAGCGATAAAATGTTCGCAAATGCGATCCCCTCAGAAATTTCCCATCCTCGAAAATGCGATTTTCCTCCCCCGCAAATGCGATTAAAACCTCGCATTTTCGATACCTGCAACCCAGACTAGAAACCTGCAGAACCAGTAACAACAGTTCCAAAATAGCTCAACTTGATCCGAAACCACCACGAAACACACTCGAGGTCCCCCGAACCACGTCCAATCAGACCAACCAGTCCGATAACATAACACGGACCTCCTCTAGGCCTCAAATCACATCAAACAACATCGAAATAATGAATCGTACCTCAATTCGAGCTTAATGAATTTTAGAACTTCAAACTTCTATATTCCAGACTGAAACCCATGAAATCACGTCCGATTGACCTCAAATTTTGCACACAAGTCACATTCGACATTACAGACCTATTCCAACTTCTAGAATCAGAATCTGACCCCGATATCAAAAGTCCACTCCCGGTCAAACTTTCCAATAACCTTCAACTTTCCAACTTTTGCCAAATGACTTCGAAATGACCTACAGACCTCCAACTCCACATCCGGACGCGCTCCTAAGACAAAAATCACTATACGGAGCTATTCCCAGGATCGGTATCCCAAACGAACATCGATAACATTGAAATACACTTCAACCTAAATTCAAGAAATTATTTCAAAATTCCAACTTTCCACAATTGGCGCTGAAATGCTTCCGAGTCACCCAAAAATTGATCCAGACATACGCCCAAATCCAAAATCATCATACGAACCTGTTGGAACCTTCAAATCCCGATTCCGAGGTCGTTTACTCAAAAGTCAAACCTTAGTTAATTCTTCCAACTTAAAGCTTCCGAAATGAGAATTTTCTTCCCAAATCAACTCCGAACTTCCCGAAATTCAATTCCGACCACGCGTACAAGTCATAATACATGAAGTGAAGCTACTCAAGGACTCAAACCTCCAAATGACGCGCTAGATCTCAAAACGGCCGGTCAAGTCGTGGCATTCTGTCCCACTTAAACATACGTTTGTCCTCGAACGTGCTAAGAACTGCTCTAGGGTTGTCCGAAATCACTGTTTAACCCCTTCAACATCTACCCGTGCTACCACAACCCAACTGAGCACATTAGCTCGGGCCAATCTGAAGATTCCCCCTTTATTTAGTCAAAAAGGCTTATAGCCAAATTCCAACACTTGAAATTACTACTAGGCCTGTTTCCAACATACGAACACTGTATCAATCACTACACGATGTATCAATACATGATTGCATAACTTTACTGAATTCCCACCATGCACCGCATAATTCACATGACCATAATGATATTCTCTAACAAAAATAGCCGAAATCCCACGAATCTGATGCCCACAACACACCTCATGACGCATATAGGTCATGTTTCCAAATTCTTGCAATATTGCCACAACGGAAGAGATGTGTAGAAACTCATAACCACCTGCGGAATCATGATTTATGGAGTCTCCCCCCCTGACAAGAACCATTACTTCATTCTAGACTAAATAATGATATTTTCTCTTTAACGTGCCTCATATAAATCTGATCGCACTGATCCCAGGTCCAATAATCTCGTCTTACCTAGTACAAGTTGCTCCGGAAATAAGCCACCGCAAACACAATCTAAGATTTCATATGACGCCATCAAAACGCCAACAAGCTACAACTCTGAATGTGACACATTAGGAAACACGAACTCTGGAAAAGGACTATCCAGCCCGCGTAACCAATAAAATGGCCATCAAATACTATGATCCTCTCTCAGGGGTAAGAAACAGGACACACAAAATGAATATAAGGAACCGTGCTCAACATCTCTCTGTAGCGGTGTGCAACCCGATCCACACATGATACCGTTGCAGCGTTCAACCCGATCCAAGCAACATACCCGTGGCAGTTGATAACTTGGATTTTTGCCTCATTTTTCGTTCCTCTATACATGAGTTTTGGATATAATTGTACACAAAGTGGCCCCGAAAGCTTATACGTTGTGCTTGTTGCAGGATTGAACTAGAAATGAAGACACTCAGTCTAAAATATGCTCAAAACAAGATTGAATCCGACACAAGGATAAAAGGAAACAAAAATGATCAAGCAAGAGGCCCCCGCGGCCGCGGTCCAGCTTTCGCAGACCGCGGTGGCATGATCCAGAGAAGCTGCAGGCAAGGCAAGTTTCCACCGCGGCCACGGTCCTCATTTCATGGTCCGAGATGGCATGATTCAAAGAAGCTGCAGGTAAGGAAAGCTTCCACCGCGGCCGCGGTCCGTGGTGGCATGATCTAGAGAAGCTGCAGGCAAGGCAAGCTTCCACTGCGGCCGCGGTCCTCATTTTGCGGTCAGCGGTGGCATGATCCCAAGAAGCTGCAGGCAAGGCAACCTTCCACCGCGGCCGCGGTCCTAATTTTGCGGTCCGCGATGGCATGATCCAGAGAAGCCGCAGGCAAGGCAAACTTCCACTGCGGCCGCGGTCCTCATTTTACGGTCCGCGGTGGCTCACTTCTAGCTCACCGCGGTCCGCGATCCGCGGTCGAGCCTTGTTAGAAGCTCAGCAGCTTAACAACCCAGTTATTTTCGCGGACCAAGGTTGTGTTTTCGCGGTCCGTGGTGGCCCCGTAGGGGCATTTTTATCCGAAAATTTCGCAGACTATAAATAGACTGTTTTGTAATTTCTTTACACATCTTGTAATTTCTGAAGTAGAGAGCACGTGAACATTTTAGGGTTTTCATCTTTCTAGCTTTGTTCTTGTATTTTTAACATTGAAACTTCAATTTCATTGTTAGGAATCAATTAATGGGTTCTTCTTCTTCTCTATCATTGTTTTCATCTTTGATTATGAGTAGCTAGACCCATTAGCTAGGGTTGTGGCTCAACCCTAGTGTGGGTATGTAATGGATTTTTGAAATTAAGGTTGGTAAATTAATGGGTGTTGGCTATTTAGGCTAATTTAGGGTTTATATTGCCATAATTAGTGGTTGCAAACACTAATTAGCCTTTTCATGATTTTGGTCTCTCTTGAGAAAGAAGACTTGAGTCTAGAAATTAGCCTAATAGGAAATTAGGGCATTATCAAGAGATTGGTAGTCCCAATCAATTGTGTTAAACCCAGAAATAGTAAGACCCTACTTGAGACCTAATTAACGGGTTAAACCTCGAGAGAGTAATACCCTACCTAAGCCTTAATTGCTTGATTAATTTACACCCAATTGGTCTCGAGAGGGGCAATTAGGGAAAAATCACTCAAACTACCAAGAGGTATAGAGTGGACACCTTCGTGCATTGGTTATAGCTGTATCCCTAACCAATTCCCCGACCTTAGAATTGATACCCGTTGTGTTTCCACCTAGGCAAAGGTCACGACCATAGTGCCTTTATCAATATCAGAAAACAACAACAAAAACAACTTAGTCATTAATTAGCTTACAAACAATAGAGTACACTTAGCATAGTTCAATACCATCAAATGTTTAGAAGTGCAATTGGAAACACTCGACCCTTTTAGATCACTTAGACACTCACCCCCATTATAGACTCCCTGTGAATTCGATCCCGACCATTCGGGTAAAAGCTACACGATCCTTTCCTTCCTACTTATATAGTAGTGTGGGTGAGGCGTGATCACTTTTTGGCGTCGTTGCCGGGGAGTCTAACGGTGTGACTAGAAGCGTAGTGTGTTTTTCTTTCCTTCTATTTTTAACTTCCTTGTTTTGTTTACTTAGGTACAATGGATGATCCGCTAGGAAATGTGATTCCGGGGGAGGAGGTTTATGACAACCAAGAAGAGGAAATTAATCAACTTTCTCCACAAAGAAAGGGCCGACATGCCAATATACAGGATGATATCCCAGACCCCCCCCCCCACCTCCAACTCCTTGAGCTACCCCTCAGGTCCTTCCAAACGAGGGGTACGCTAGTACCATAGTCCCGCCAAGGATTCGAGCGGCGAACTTCCAAATCACGAATTTGATGCTCACTCTCTTAGAGCAAAGAGAATATTTCATCGGAGCCGCACACCATAATGCCTATAAGCATCTCAAAAGGATTTGTTGATACTTGTTGGGGGAGTAAGCAAACTAATGTGTCGGAGGGCACATTACGGTTACGGTTGTTCCCGTTCTCACTTCGGGGAAAGGCATTGGATTGGTTTGAGCGTCTCCCAAACCATTCTATATCCACTTAGAACGAGCTCACGGATAAATTTATTGCAAAGTTCTTTTCCCCATGCCACATGGAGGCCCTTCGAGATGAGATTTTTGCATTCAAACAAGAGCCAAACGAGCCACTAAGTTCTTTGATATGATGAAGAGTCTTACTATAAATGTTCCATTGGTTGAGGCCTTGGAGCAAATGCCAGGATACGCTAAGTTCATGAAGGACTTAGTGACTAAAAAGCGGTCCATGGAGTGTGAGAACATTAAGATGACTCAGGAAGTGAGTGCTATTGTTCACTCCATGGCACCGAAACTTGAAGATCCGGGTGCCTTCACTATTCCTTGCACGATTGGGAGTGCAAACTTTGCAAAATCCCTATGTGATCTTAGGGCAAGTATAAATTTGATGTCGTATTCTATGTTCAAGACTTTGGGTATTGGACAACCTAGGGCGACCTTTACGCGCTTGCAAATGGCGGATAGATCGATGAAGAGGCCCCTATGTATTATTGATGATGTCTTAGTGAGAGTGGAAAAGTTCATATTCTCGGCAGATTTTGTTATCCTCGATTGTGAGGTTGATTTTGAGGTCCCTATTATCTTGGGGAGGCCTTTCCTTGCCACCGGGAAGGCCTTGGTCGATGTTGAAGCTTGGGAACTTACATTCAGAGTAGGTGATGAAAAAGTGGTCTTCCATATTTGCAAATCTATGAAGCAGCCCAATAGCACTGAAGTTTGCTCTTTTATGGACCTCATGTCTGAGGTTATTATTGACGATGCCAGTGCTATGATCCATGTGGATGACCCTGTGGAGTTGGCCTTGTTGAATCACGAGGACTCAGTGGTAGATGGTGTTCTTGAGAGCACCGATGCCATTCAAGGCATGGGGTCTTATTCTTATGCTCCCAGAAAATTGTCCTTGGACTTGGAGAACAAGAAGACCCCACCAACAAAGCCATACATTGAAGAACCTCCAAATCTGGAGTTGAATCCACTTCCTTCCCACCTCAGGTATGGATACCTTGGTCCCTCTTGTACTTTACTAGTTAGTCTTTCCTCTTGCCTAACCCAAATGTAGGTTGACTCAACTTTAAAAGTGCTAAGGAGGAGGAAGAAAGCAATCGGTTGGACCTTGGCGGATATTCGGGGTATTAGCCCTGCCTTTTGCATGCATAAGATCATATTGGATGATGGAGCCAAACCCTTCATGGAACATCACAGAAGACTCAATGAAGCTATGCAAGAGGTGGTGAAGAAAGAGATTATAAAATGGCTTGACGCGGGTGTTGTCTATCCAATTTCGGATAGCGCTTGGACTTCTCCGGTCCAATGCATTCCGAAAAAGGGTGGAATAACAGTGAAAAAAATGATATAAACGAGCTCATTCCTACAAGGACGGTTACCGGATGGCGGGTGTGCATGGACTACCGCAAGCTCAACAAGGTAACCCGCAAAGACCATTTTCCTCTACCATTCCTGGATCAAATGTTGGATAGGCTCGCAGGCCGGGCCTTTTATTGTTTCCTCGACGGGTATTCTGGATATAATCAAATTTTGATAGCCCCGGAGGATCAAGATAAGACTACCTTTACTTGCCCATATGTCACTTTTGCCTTTGCTCGCATGCCATTCGGACTCTGTAATGCCCCGGCCACTTTCCAAAGATGTATGATGGCAATCTTCACCGACATGGTGGAGGACTTTCTGAAAGTATTTATGGATGACTTTAGTGTCGTCGGGGATTCTTTCGACGAATGCTTGGGTCATCTTGCTAGAGTCCTTGCTCGGTGTGAAGAAACGAATTT
This sequence comes from Nicotiana knightiana, assembly GCA_005239525.1. NCBI lineage: Eukaryota > Viridiplantae > Streptophyta > Magnoliopsida > Solanales > Solanaceae > Nicotiana > Nicotiana knightiana. The sequence continues at coordinate 130,670 of ML401739.1, forward strand.
GGTCTTGAACTAGGAAAAATGCCACTTTATGGTGGAGGAAGGAATCGTTTTGGGCCATAGATTTCAAAGAATGGCGTTGAGGTTGATAAGGCAAAGATCGAGGTTATTTCAAAGTTTCCACCACCTAATCCAGTGATAGGAGTCCGTAGTTTTCTTGGCCATACCGATTTTTACCGGCGGTTTATCAAAGATTTCTCTAAGGTGGTGAATCCGTTATGCAAGCTGCTCGAGAATGATGCTAAATTCAGTTTTGATGAGCATTGTATGCAGGCTTTTGAACTCTTAAAACACAAGCTCACTACCACTCCCATCATCACGGTGCCGGATTGGAGTGCACCATTTGAGCTTATGTGTGATGCAAGCGATGTTGTTGTGGGTGTTGTGCTTGGGAAAAGGGTGAACAAAGTGTTTCATCCAATCTACTATGCCATCAAGACAATGAATTCTGCTCAAATGAACTACACAATCACATAGAAGGAGCTTCTAGCTATAGTCTTTGCCATGGAAAAATTTCGCCCTTATTTGATGGGTGCCAAGGTCATAGTTCACACTGACCATGCAGCACTCCGGTACCTCATGACCAAGAAGGATTCTAAGGCAAGACTTATGAGATGGGTGTTGTTATTACAAGAGTTTGATTTAGAGATCGTGGACCGAAAAGGGAGTGAGAATCAAGTAGCCTATCATTTGTCCCTGTTGGAGGAGCAAGTACGTCATTGTGACGCACTTGAGATCAATGATAGTTTTCCGGATGAACAACTCCTTTCAACGTCAATGCGAGAGATGCCCTGGTTCACGGATATTGCTAATTTCCTCATCACCAGAGTTGTCCCTTGTGAGCTCTCTTCTAACCAAAGGAAGAAGCTTCGAAGGGATAGCTTGGATTTCTATTGGGACGAGCCTTATCTATTCAAGATTTGCACCGATTGGGTGATCCGGCCATATGTACCGGAAGAAGAGCAACTAGCTATCCTTGAGTCTTGCCGCTCCTCACCGTATGGTTAGTTCTTTTGGCCCACTTTGTATAAGGATGCTAGTGACCTAGTGAAAAGGTGTGATGAATACCAAATAGCAGGGGGAATTTCCAAGAAGGACGAGATGCCTTTAAATTCGATTCTTGAGGTAGATATCTTTGATGTTTGGGGCATCGACTTCATGGGGCCATTTGTGAGTTCGTGTGGGAACACTTATATCTTGGTTGCGGTTGATTATGTGTCAAAGTGGGTAGAGGCCGTGGCCTTACCAAATAATGAAGCGCGGAGTGTGATAGCCTTTCTCAAGAAGATCTTTACTAGGTTTGGCACTCCACGAGCCATCATTAGTGACGGGGGGTCACATTTTTGTAACAAAGCCTTCGACTCCTTGCTTTCATAGTATGGGGTCAATCATAAAGTCACTACCCCGTACCACACTCAGGCTAGTGGCCAAGTTGAAGTGTCTAACAGAGAGATAAAGAGCATATTATCCAAAAATGGTCAATGCCAATAGGACCGACTGGGCCAAGAAATTAGATGATGCTTTTTGGGCTTACCAGACCGCCTACAAGACACCAATTGGGATGTCCCCATATCGTTTGGTCTTCGAAAAAGCATGCCACCTTCCGGTAGAATTGAAGCACAAGGCTATGTGGGCCTTGAAAAAGTTGAATTTGGAATGGGATGTAGCTGCAAATCTTCTGGTGGAGCAATTGAATGAGTTGGATGAGTTTAGATTCCATGCGTACTCTAGTTCGTCCTTGTATAAGGACAAAATGAAGTACCTACATGACAAATATGCTCGAGGTAAAGAGTTCAAGGTTGGTGATTTGGTCTTATTGTTCAATTCTCGGTTGAGGCTATTCCCGAGAAAACTCAAGTCAAAGTGGAGTGGACCTTTTGAAGTGGTATTTGTTACTCCATTTGGGGCTCTTGACCTCAAGAACAAAAGTGGTGAAGTCTTCAAAGTAAATGGTCACCGGGTAAAGCACTATCTTGGAAAGGTCGATGACAGCCACGTGGTGACACTTCTTCATCTCAAATGATCCCGGTAACATGCGTCGTGCCGCAACGTTAAATCAGGCGCTTCTTGGGAGGCAAACCATGTGTATTTATTTTCATTTTCTTTGTTTTTCTTGGTACAATAGGCTTCACTATTGCACTAACTGGTTTTTGGATGTTTAGGATGATTTTGACAATGGAAATTTGGCTAAGTGTGGAAAAAGGACCTCTCTAGAATTTGCTTCGCGGCCGCGGTTGCCTTTTTGCGGTCCGTGAAGCCCAATGGCTGCAAAAATGGTTCTCTGGATCTTGATTCGCGGCCGCGGTTTCCTTTTTGCGGTCTGCGAATCCCATTTACTAAAGGATGCCTTTCTGAACTTGACTCGTCGCGACTGCGGTTGATTTTTCGCTGACCGCGGTGAGCTTTTGCCTGAGCCATGAACAACTGAATGACCATGGACCACGGTCGATTTTTCGCGGTCCGTGGTAGGTAAGAGGGGTGGACCCCAACTCTTCTCTATAAATAGGCCACTAGGGTTTCATTTTTTAGTCTTTGAAAATGTTAGGGTTAGCCCAAAAGGTTCATTTTAGTCCCTTGGAATACAATTACACTAACTAATCATGTAGAGCTTAACTAAATGAACACTTGAGAATATAAATGGTAAAATCTAGAAACCCTAGGTAGAAATTGATTTCACGGTCCGCGGTCCCTTTTTCGCGGACCGCGGTGCCTGTGTATGCGACCCCAAGATGCTTTTTCACAGACCGTGGTCAATTTTTTGTGGTCCGCAGTCCCTGTTATTCAGAATTGTTACTTCTCTGATCCTAAAGCACCACGGCCGCGGTCAAATTTTCGCGGTCCGTGGTGTTAAGGTCCAGAGACTCATGTCCTTCAGGGGGTCACCCACCGCGGTCCGCGGTTGATTTTTCATTGTCCGCGGTGGCCTTTTAGCTGTGTAATTGGTCTTTAATGTTAACTAAGTGTCTGTACAACAATGCTCTGGGAACTAACCATGTTCACCTATATTTAATTTGCAGACAATGGTGCTATCTCGAGGAGGTGGTCGTAAACAAACTGGTCGAGGAGAATTTCAAAGGGGGAGAAGCCCGGGGGCACCCAGGAAACCGTCCAAAGTTTCAATTCCTCCTCAGTCATCTCGACGGGCTACTCGGGCTAGAGACTCCCCTCCTTCACCATCGGGGAGAGAGTATGCTCCGTCAGAGGAGGCCTCATCACTGTCATCTCCAGTGGACCCTGTCTCCTCTCCCCTGGCCCCAGAACAGGCAGCCTCCCTAGTTGAATCCGCCTCCAGCACCCACTCAGACTCTACTTCCCCTACAACTTCCTTATTTGGGGAGCATTCAAGTGATGGCAATGGGGATGAACCGGTGGTTGAGGGGGTCGAGCGCACTCAGAATCTGGATACATGGCAAGATCATTTTGTTAGTGAGCCGGCCTTTCACAGGTTCAGGGAATTGTGGACCGCACGTTCACTCATTTCGGAGTGTACCTTTTCACTTAAAGAGTTTTCAGCCTACAACCCCAATGTGAAGCAACAGTTCTGAGACAGAAAAGGGTGGTCCTACTTCAATGAGCATCTCCCGGATGCAAATGAGCACATAGTGAAAGAATTCTACACAAATTTGCTATTTCTTGCAAAGGACTCAAAGACATCCCAAGTCCGCAATCTCACAGTGCCTTTTGATGGAAAATCAATCAATGAATATTTGGAGATAGATGATGTAGATGATTCTTTGTACCAGGAGAGACTGGAAGAAAAGGATGCAGCTAGAAATTGGTTGGCTTTACACTTGGCTAAGCCCGGGGAGACTCCGGAGTGGCTGACTGCTGGGAGGACTATCACCAGGAATATCCTTAACTTTGAAGCTAAAGGGTGGAAAACTTTTGTATGCAGCAGGATGGATCCGACACATCATGACCAGACCCTCCCCCTCAGTCGGGCTATGCTGGTTGCATCTATCATGGCTGGATACCCCATCAATATGGGGAATGTGATGTCTGAGGTTATTAGCCGGGTTGTAAGCACAGGTGATACTTCTTACCCCTTTCTTCATTATATGACAATGTATTGTGAAGACCAGGAGGTAACCAAGAAGCGCTTTGACACCAAAGTCAAGCCCAGAGCGCCCTTTTCTTGGTATGATTTGAAGGATGATGACAACCCTAAGAAGAAATCAAAGGGTAAGTCTGTTGCTTCCACTGGCCAGTCTGAAGAACCAGTGGTGGTGGTGGTGGAACCTTCTTTTCCCCAGCTAGCCATTCTAGAGGAGGCTCCAGGCCCTTCTTCCTCCACCGGCACAAACATTCCCTCCACCAGAGCTTATCCCATGACTGATCACAGGCTGAACCATACACTGACAAGCCTCAACAATTGGATGCAGTCAACTACTACAAAGCAGTCTGCAATCTCTACAGTTGTGGTAGCCTCATCTACTCCTCCCCCGCCACAGGTCCCACAGTTCGTTGAGGACACTCTGAAAGAGATTCTGGAAAACCAGAAGAAAATCTTGGAAGCGGTGGGTGCACATGAGAATGCATTGACAAAGCTGGCCAAAGAAACAAAGAAGTTGAGGAAGACTCGTGCGTCAAAGGAGGAGGTGGCTGGGTTTAGAAAGGAGGTGGACAATCTAAAGGGTGATCAGATTCCTCAGGAGATTCTACTAGCAGACCCTACAGAGCCACAGCCACAGCAGCTGACTCAGTAGCATCCAGGGCAGCAGTCAGTGCGGGAGGAGGATTGTGTGAGGCCATTGAACAAGAGGAAGGTTATGCCCTGTTCTCAGGACATCAGACTTTTACTGGCAGACCCTCCCACAGAGCAAACCTAGGCACAAAGCCAGGAGGCCCAAACCACCGGAGCTCCATCACAGGCAGCTGCAGACCCAGCCCCTTCACAGTCCCTGCCACAGGCAGCAGCAGATCCAGCCCCTTCACAGTCCCAGTCTCAGGCAGACCCTATCCCCTCACAGACACAACATCATGGACCACAGCAGGCCAAGAGCCAATAGGGAGTTTTCTTTACTCTCTCTCTCCCATATTTTTGTGCACTATTTTGGTTATATAACATTAAGGACAATGCTATCTCTTAGTTGGGGGAGTGGCCCTATAGGCATTTGATTTGGTTACATTTGGGTTGTATAATGCAAAAAATATTTTCTTTATTTTTCTTTATGTTATTTTCCATTTTGGTATGTAGATAAGTTTACTATTTTGGTATGTATAAGTTAACTATCCATTGTAAATATTCATCCCCTATGTATATTCGTCTAATTCCCCTAATGTACATATTCATTCTATCTCACGCACTTTACTTTACGCACTTTTTCTATTTTATAGCTTCTTATTTTTCTTTCATAGCTTCTTGTTTGGTTTTCGCGCGAGCAATAAACCTTTGGTTTTCTTAATTCCACGATTCTTTCCAAAGGTGGAATTTATGTGAACCGGGTGGCTCTTCCCAAGGATAGATGGTGTGACAACCTTCTTAAGGGTTTGAGTCTGTTTTTCCCTTTCTTTTTTATTTTTTGTCTTTCTTCTTTTTCTTTTTTTTTAGTTAATGAATAACGGTGCCTCAAGAAAAGCTTCACCTGGGCCTAACACATTTTCCTTTGATCCCATGGTCAAAGACAAACCGTTGTGTTTAGGATGGTGATAGTGACAATCTTGAGACTCTTGTGTTGGCCGATAATCATCGGGTGGTTCTTCGGGGCCATTTTTTGTTACTCAAAACACGACTAAGGTCGTTGTGGGCCCTCGAATCTATTTCTGTATCAATCCTGTAGCTGTGAGTGGTGAGGAATTCGTAATTGCAAGTCTAAGTTTCGTGCCACTAGTCTAGAACTTGCCCTCAGTGTTGTCTAGGCGAAATTCTAGGTGTAATTTGACTTGAGAAGTGACTATAGACTTTCCTTGGATTGAACAAAGAATTGAACACTTTCATGACCTTCCAAAAAACATATTCCCTAGTCAACCCTTTTGATCCTTAAGCCCTTTCTTTCAAAAACCAAGTTACAAGCCTTCAACCATTCTTTTACCCTCTCTTGGCACCCGATATTTCCTTGGCACTAGGAAAAAAACATAAGTTTGGGGGAGAGACGAAGGATGTGATGAAGTGAAAAAGAAGGCAAAAAATAAATAAATGAGAAAAGGAAATCAAAAATAAAGAAAAGAAAAGAATGAACAAAAAGAAGAAATAAAGGGAATTAATGAAAAAGTGTTGTCAAAAGTTTGGAATGCATAAGAGGAAGAAAAGTGTCTAGAATGAATAAAAAAAAAGGGTGTGACAGTGTGTCTCTCCAACCCTACAAAAAAATAAAAGGACTCAAAGAGTCAAGAAAAATGTGAGAACGGTTAAAAATGAAGTGCTTAAGGAAAGATAAAATTTACTCTGACCAAATACTTCCTACCCTTAACCAAAAGCCTTTATCATGATTCCACAAAAGCCCTATATGATCTCAGGTCGAGTGAAACCTACATTAATGGTGATTTACACAAAGGGCAAGCCTATGGTACTTTGAGCCGAACTTGGGAATTTTTCCTTGATGAGAGATGAGCGATTACCCATATTCCTCGTTCTGAGTGTCATTATTCTAAAGGTGAGGTGCTTAGGGAAAGTCACGGAATAAGAGTATAGGATCCACATTGATCGAGGTAGTAGTTAGGGTTTCACTGATGAGTTGGAACAACCCTTGAAGCTCTTGTATCACACTTGAAACTATGGTTTTGAAAAGTTCAATCATTGTCAATGATTCATTTGCATTAGGGGCTATGGTTAGTCCCAATTGATGCTAGTTGAGGTCACCATTAGTACAGCTGAATTTTCGTGAAATCTATCATAGGGGTGGGGCTTATTTTGTTTGCTTGAGGACAAGAAAAAGCTTAAGTTTGGGGAAGTTGATAACTTGGATTTTTGCCTCATTTTCCGTTCCTTTATACATGAGTTTTGGATATAATTGTACACAAAGTGGCCCCGAAAGCTTATTCGTGTGCTTATTGTAGGATTAACTAGAAATGAAGACACTCAGTCTAAAATATTCTCAAAACAAGAGTGAATCCGACACAAGGATCAAAGGCAACAAAAATGATCAAGCAAAAATCCATCACGGCCGCGGTCCAGCTTTCGCGGACCGCGGTGGCATGATCCAGAGAAGCTGCAGGGAAGGCAAGATTCCACCGTGGCCGCGGTCCGCGGTGGCATGATCCAGAGAAGCTGCAGGCAAGGCAAGCTTCCACCGCGTCCGCGGTCCTCATTTCGCGATCCGCGGTGGCATGATCCAGAGAAGCTGCAGGCAAGGCAGGCTTCCACCGCGGCCGCGGTCCTCATTTCGCGATCCGCGGTGGCATGATCTAGAGAAGCTGCAGGCAAGGCAAGCTTCCACCGCGGCCGCGGTCCTTATTTTGCTGTCTGCAGTGGCATGATCCAAAGAAGCCGCAGGCAAGGCAAACTTCCACCGCGGCCGCGGTCCTCATTTCGCGGTCCGCGCTGGCTCACTTCTAGCTCACCGCTGTCCGCGGTCCTTATTTCGCGGTCCGCGGTCGAGCCTTATCAGAAGCCCATCAGTTCAGCAGCCCAGTTATTTTCACGGACCGTGGTTGTGTTTTCGCGGTCCGCGGTGGCCGCGCAGGGGCATTTTTGTCCGAAAGTTTGGCAGACTATAAATAAACTATTTTGTAATTTCTTTACACACCTTGTAATTTCTGAAGTAGAGAGCACGTGAATATTTTAGGGTTTTCATCTTTCTAGCTTTGTTCTTGTATTTTTAACATTGAAACTTCAATTTCATTGTTAGGAATCAATTAATGGGTTCTTATTCTTCTCTATCATTGTTTTCATCTTTGATTATGAGTAGCTAGACCCATTAGCTAGGGTTGTGGCTCAACCCTAGTGTGGGTATGTAATGGGTTTTTGAAATTAAGGTTGGGAAATTAATGGGTGTTGACTATTTAGGCTAATTTAGGGTTTCTATTGCCATAATTAGTGGTTGCAAACACTAATTAGCCTTTTCATGATTTGGGTCTCTCTTGAGAAAGAAGACTTGAGTCTAGAAATTAGCCTAATAGGAAATTAGGCATTATCAAGAGATTGGTAGTCCCATTCAATTGGGTTAAACCCAAAAATGGTAAAACCCTACTTGAGCCTTAATTAACGGGTTAAACCTCGAGAGAGTAATAACCTGCCTAAGCCTTAATTGCTTGATTAATTGACACCCAATTGGCCTCGAGAGCGGCAATTAGGGAAAAATCACTCAAACTACCGAGAGGTATAGAGTGGGCACCTTCGTGCATTGGTTATAGCTGTATCCTAACCAATTCTCCGACCTTAGAATTGAAACCCGTTGTGTATCCACCTAGGCAAAGGTCACGACCCTAGTGCCTTTATCAATATCAGAAAACAACAACAAAAACAACTTAGTCATTAATTAGATTACAAATAATAGAGTACACTTAGCATAGTTCAATACCATCAAATGTTTAGAAGTGCAATTGGAAACACTAGACCCTTTTAGATCAGTTAGACACTCACCCCCATTATAGACTCTCTGTTGATTCGATCCCGACCATTCGGATAAAAGCTACACAATCCTTGCCTTCCTACTTATATAATAGTGTGGGTGACGCGTGATCAGCAGCGTGCCACCCGATCCAACATATACCCATGAGGGTGTGACACCCGATCCACACATGACAATAAATGGGGAGATACCTATCAAGCCAAAATGACTATACCTACGAAATACCTGAATATCGACCACAAACACACCAAGTGCAAGAATATAACCCTGGGGAGACAGATAGCACCATACGCTACAAAACCCAAGCACAACTAGGGTGCAATAAATTACCTGCATTTCGAGATCCATTTTGCTCATATAACCTCACAAGTTACACGGCATCACAACACATATGCGAATAAACAAGCCACCTCACAACCAACCTGGCATACTATAGATTACACGGAATAGCTGACGACAGAAATAACATCCAAGGCTTGAAGACTCCTCCGTAAGTAACGCTATGCTGAAATGAACCCATCCGGCTGGTATAGGGCACACATTGACATTTTGATCCATCCATGGACCTCAAGTCGATTCTGATCATATCGTACCGGGATAATAACCTTTCAAGGTTCCACTATAACCTTTTTCCATGGCACATAAGAACATCTGTCAAATCTGAAACAAACTCATACAGTCCACAACCCAAGGAATAAAATGCCCCTCAGGTATAAACTCTCTCACATTAGCGATAGTACCATAATACCATACTTGGTTTCAATCTTTAATCAATCAAGTGACTACATGTCACACTTATACAATCTTCCCATGGGATACGCACACATGACCTTCTGCACCAGGTAACAAATTTGCACCTCCATACCATCGGCCACACTAATGTGGTAAAGCAAATCAAGAATCCGAAATCAGTACACAAAGCCTCTTACACAAGACACCGATCTCAGGTGACGCTAAAGACAATACCAGCTTACTCTAACCATCTGAATCCTTTCTTGATCATCTGAGCTCGTGATATTCTTTTCAACACCAAACAACAACCTTAATCCTCAATTCCAATTCACATGCCGCTCATTGTGCCTAACATGCAAATACGCGAGAGTACAAGAATTTCATCATATCTCCTAAACCACTAATAGATTAAACACTTCATCATATAGAAACCTTTTACTTAGATCATTTCAGAAGAACCAATGCAACACAACAGAATTCTCAAACCGCAGGAAATATAAACCTCATGTCGCGATCTAAACTGCCATGACTCTTCTGGAGCCCATATATTCAACCTAGTCCTTAGAATCAAATACCTCCCAAATCAATTGAATTATGGTGGCTGTCAAGACTCGCACGTACCGCGATAAATCACATATATAACTTAACACTGAAGGAACTGATCACGACCACAATCATGTCGATTCAACCATTACTAGTCAACCCGTCTTCTTCCAATTTATTGTTAACTTTTCTTAGAAATAATAATAGCTCCATCCATTGACGTGACGAAACCCAACAACACTCATCCCAAGTGACCTAATCCACGAGACCACATCGTCTCAATACCCATGAACCATCTCATATTCTCCTTAAGCGAACAATAGCCTCGTCAACTGGTACACCCGTTCTGCAACACCTTCCGCGAATCCGAAGCTACTTATTCCCTTCCTCTAATACTTTAAGGCATACCCAATGATAACATAGAACTGTCACGACCCAAATTCTCTCTCCGTGAATTATCGTGATGGCACCTAGTCTCTATGACTAGGTAAGCCTAACACTTTGAAGAAAAGAAATGAAAAACATGAAAATTAACAACTACCACCAGCAAATATTTTAAGTAAGAAATTGAGATGCCGCTCGGCATATACAATAATCAACTCTCGAAATATATGTAACACTCCCAAGACCCAGAACACCGTAAGTCACAAGCTTCTACGAAGTTCTAACTATTCTATACATGAGTGTCTATAGAAATAAGAGAAAGAATAAACATAGGGGGATAGAGGGGGACTCCGAGGATCTGCGGGTGTGGGCAGATGTACCTTGAAGTCTCTGAATAGTAGCGACTGCAACTAAGAACAAGGCTAGTAGGAGGAACTTAGATCTGCACACAAAAAACATGTGCAGGGAAGGGCGTGAGTACATCACAACGGTACCCAGTAAGTGTCAAGCCTAACCTTGGTCGAGTAGTGACAAGGTAAGATCAGGGCCCTACTGGTATATATATAATAAAAACAAGGCAGAGTGAAATATCGCAATAAAATAAAGACTGAAATTTAACAAGAATGAAATCATAGAAAGATAACATCTCAGTTCACAGAGATCACAACAGGGGATCTCCCGAGATACCATCTCGTAGTCCCAAACGTAAATGTGCAGGGGGGATCTCCTCGAATACCGTTCTGTAGTCCCAAAGTAAATATGCAAGACAGGGGGATCTCTAGGAAAATCGTTCCGTAGTCCCAAAGTAAATATGCAAGGGGATCTCCCGGAATACCGTTTTGTAGTCCCAAAAGTAAATACACAGCTCAACAATAGAATTTTAACATATACAACACAAAATCCTACAATTTAGACTAAGTGCAAATCAAGGAAAAGAAGGAAATTCACTAAACTTGCTGCACGGAGTTCAGATAAAAAATTAAGGCAAGTAGACATGCTATTCTAATCTAACAGGATACTACACATGCTGATATGACTCAAATAAGAAGAAAACAGGTTATTACTTAGCAGATATCGGGTTTTTAAAATAATTAGCCTATGTACGTACTCGTCACCTCACGTACACGACGCTCACATATCAAAACAGTTCCGAATCTAAAGGGAGTTCCCCCATACAAGGTTAGGCAAGCCACTTACCTCGAACCAAGCTCAAATCAATCCGTAACAATGCTCTTTCCATGAATATCCGACTCTGAATGGACCAAATCTATCAAAAATCAATTACATAACATAAATATAACTACAAGAAACTAATCTATCTAATGAAATCAAAGCTAAAACAAGAAATTGAAAATTTTCACTAAAACGCCTCCCCGGACCCACGTCTCGGAATCAGGTAAAAGTCACAAAATATGAACACCCATTCAATCACGAGTTCACTCATATCAAAATTATTCAAATCCGATATCAAAATCTCAATCAAATCTCAAAAACATAGTTGAAGAACTTCCACCCTTCTTCCCCAAATTTCTCACCTAATTTCCTTAATTTAATGAAGAAATCAATTATAGATCAATGGAATACAACCAAAAACGAGTTAGGAATCATTACACCAAAGTCCTCTCTGAAACATCCTTGAATTACCGCCAAATTCCGAGCTCTAAAGTCCAAATGGTGAAGAATGACATAAACCCTTGATTTGGCCCTTTTTTCTGCCAATAAACCTGCTTCTGCGGGCCTTCAACCGCACATGTGGAAATACCATCGCAGGTGAAAAAATCACTTAAGGGGGCTGGAACCGCATTTGCAGTAAGGGGACCGCACCTGCTTGTGCGCGCCTGCAGAGCATTGTCCGATTCTGTGGTCATTTATCGCGCTTGTGGTTCCCATATCGCATCAGCGGGCATCGCAGATGCGAAAATCCCCTAGAACATGTGATCCCTGGCCAAGCCTCCAATCTCCTCTTCTGCTCTTTGTACGCCGCACATGCGATCCCGCACCTGTGGTCTCTCAACCGCAGGTGCATAACACCAGAAACCAGCAACTTCAGAAATTTTCCTAAGTCCAATATTCTCCGTTAAGCATCCGAAACACACCCGAGGCCCACGGGACCTCAACGAAACCTACCAACAAGTCCTAAAACACCATACGAACTTAGTCGAGCCCTCAAACCACATCAAATAATGCTATAATCATGAATCATCCTCCGATTCAACCTTAAAGAACTTGAAACTTTCAAATTCGACAACCGATGCCGAAACTAACCAAACCATGTCTGATTGACCCCAAATTTTGCACACATGTCATATTCAACCCTACAGACCTACTTAAACTTCCAGAATTGGAGTCTGACCCTGATATAAAAAAGTCCACTACCGGTCAAAATCTCCCAAAACTTCGACTTTCGCCATTTTAAGCCTTAATGAGCTACAGAACTCCAAAATACAATCCGGACGCGCCCCTACATCCAATATCACCTAATGGAGCTAACGGAACCGACACAACTCCATTCCGGAGTCATCTTTACACAGTTCTGACTACGGTCCAAATCTTAAGGCTTAAGCTTCTATTTAGAGACTAAGTGTCCCAAAACACTTCGAAAACCAAAATGAAAACTCCTACCAAGTCACAATAGCATAAATAGATACAGGGGAAGAAGTTAATAAGGGATCGGGGCAATAACTCTCAAAATGACCGGCCGGATCGTTACAAGAACATTCCAAGCTCTTTTTCATAATCCATTGCAAAAGCTCAATACTTAATCATACTACAGACTCGAAATCCTTAGGCACCGCACTTTGAATTTTGAACTCACTAGAACTGTTGTTGAGAGTCACCCACTCTGACTTGTTCCCAAATATGATCAAACTCCAAGGCCCTGCTAGAACATGAACACCTTCTGAAAGAAGCACTCGGCTTTGAATTCTTTTCCCTTGTACATTACTCCGACCAGAAGAAACTCTGAGTCTTCTCAAAGCTGGACATAAATCGATAAGGCCAAATATAACATACATTCCCCAAATCCTTGGCTCAAATTACTACTGATGTTTTCTTTCCTTAGTCATAATAACCCACCAATATGGCGATAACCAGAAACATCATAAGTAGACAACCACACAATCAAATCATAGACAGTGGGACTCTCCACTTAGCTTGAAGCTACCATTGCATAACCTTGGAACCCACCAAGACTCCTTATTCCCCATTGACATGATCTTGCACAACCAAACCGCCAAATTTCTCGCAACCTTTCTGTTAAACATTTCATGAGCACTCTGAATCACTAGCCTTATTCACATATTCGATCCCTTACCGGATAGTCGGTAGAATTTTTCGTAGAAGCTCCATCAACACCACGTAACCGCTAACCTGCTCACAGAAGATAGCTCACCTATGGAAGTTCCATGCCGACATCTTCCAACGACGCTGCACTGTGTACCCTCATGAGCCCGTGCTCATTCACCAGTTGTACAAGTATGTTCACTCCCCATTGACATCAACTAAAGGTGTGATGATACATTCCAATCCAAAGTCATGTTGCATCCCTCTTCATATTAAGCAACTCCCTCCTATCGTATTCAATATTCCTCAGTATAGTAGCCAATGTTCCAAATTAGTCCGTGTAGCTAGTCACTGCCCACCATGAATCCCAAATCACTCTAAACTTTTCTCAAGGCGTGTAGCTATCCTACCACAGAACCCATATGCCACTTTGCCACTCTCTCATTTTGGTCAAACCCTCTCCTTTAAGCAACTACTCGACTTCTGCTTCTCACACTTGGCCTTCTAGAATTTTAACAACCACAAGACACCTCCCACATGTCCTTCCTCATCCTCCGCGGCCCAGTTGTTGCCTTAAATCAAAATCTGTCTCTATATCACTTGAACCAATAGATCGCTACCAACTTTAAAACTCTCTGGGGTTCATCCTTCTCGAGCCATCAACACTAGGAACACCGACTCGATCCTGAAACACTACAAACCGCGAATCCTGAACCACTGCACACCGCGATCTTTGAAAGCCTTTTCCCCGTGCCATTTCACAATACACTGCCCCAAAGGCGAATTGAAGAAGACCATAACACCGACAAACTTAAAACCTTCAATCAAGGACGACGACATCACATCACAGATGAAAATTCCACCACACTCGAAAATACCAAGTCTCGTTACTCCATCAACCCAAACATGAACATTCCTAGTTCGACTGCCTTTCCTCCGCTGGAAATAAAACATTGAACCTCTGAATCATGCACTAAGAAAAACCTCCCTTCAAGTTGTTCATTGCCCAACACATAGCCAAGCATCCTACCATTACATCAATACTGTGTGATAATAACTCATGAACATCATAGCAATCCGTACATAGCCTCAAAACCATCGGAAATACAGCTACTGGGCTGAAATGACAGAACATCCTTCTGCAAGGCGAAGACATTACCCCAATCGAATACACAATGAAAAACATCCTGCACCACCTCTGCAGTACCATTAAAAATTCCCCGATTCCCAATCAATAACAAGCTCTTCACGCCGCATAAGATTGAATAGGAAAGAAACAAAGGCATAAGCAGTAAAGGAATCAAATCGCACGATAAAGAATCAAGAAGGGAAGTGCTCCTAACATCCATGTAGCCTCTTAAAGATAGGTACATACGTCTATGTACCGATCCGCAAGACTCTACTAGACTTACTCATGACTGTGAGACCTAAGTGAACCTAGTGCTATGATATCATGTTGTCACAATCAAAAATCTATTAAAGGTCGTGATGACGTCTAACACCTCTGTCAGGAAAGCCAACAATAAATGATTATCTCAATTACTTATATTAGTATTTGAAATCATAATTTTCTTTAATTACATATTACAAAATGGGATTTACAAAGTGAATGAAAATACTTTCGCAACTACATTAATGAATAACCCGTAAGCACCTCCAAAACCCGGTGTCAAAAGTGTATGGGCATCAACTAGGAAGTAAAATTAAATACAACAGCTGTCCGGAATACAAATTAGATAGGAAAAATATAAATAACTCTGAAGGAGACTCTGCTGGCTGCGGATCGCAACATGAAAGGCAGCGCACTATAAGTCCCTCGCATCATACGCGCCTCCGCACCCAAAGGACCACTAGACATAAATGTACCTGCACAAAAATGTGCAGCAAGTGAAGGATGAGTACGTAAATTAATGTGTACCTAGTAAGTATCTAGCCTAACCCCGTAGTATTAGTGACGATGGGTCGACATCGACACTTACTAGTGGTCCAATCATATCAGGTACAGTAAGGAGGTGAACGAATATGAGGCAGAGTAAATAAACGAAATAAACAAGTATAAATGTGTGCTACAAATCTCCTCTTTACAATAAACTCGAGCTCTCAATTAGAAAATTCCTCCTCATCCAGAGAATATATATATATATATATATATATATATATATATATATATAAACGAAATAAACAAGTATAAATGTGTGCTACAAATCTCCTCTTTACAATAAACTCGAGCTCTCAATTAGAAAATTCCTCCTCATCCAGAGAATATATATATATATATATATATATATATATATATATATATATATATATATATATATATAAGTATAATGGACCTCACCAAATAGGTTGTTATAATTCAAATCCGGAAAAACTCACAGGTACACTGGCTTCTTGCCAAATATTACGCACGATTCCATGAGGATATTTTATAAAAATGCTGAGGCATACGACCCGATCCCATCATAATATGTGCATTGTCGAGGGTCGAACGACACGAACCATAGATGCATCTATTAAACTGCCGAGGCAAAAAAATCGCTCCCATGAGAGTGTGGTACATAAATCCTACCGAGGCGAACGACCCGATCCCATTAGAATAAGAAGCTTAAATGGGTCCTTGACTCCCACTCACGAATAAACGTGTGAGCTATAATTTTTAAGGAAAATCATTCTAGGAAAACACATATCGCGTGAGAAATTCGTAAAAGGAACACCATTATTTCGTGGCAAATCATGGAACTTGCGAAATCTCTACAATAGAAAATCTATCACTCTACGCATGTCTAGTCTCAAAATTTTACATGTAATAAAGGAATCTAATAGGCAAGAGACAACTCAAATAGTACAGTTCTAGCATGTCGTGAACCTAAGTCTATCCGGACAATAACATGAATATAGCTACATAAGGACTCTCGTCACCTCGTGCGTACTTAGCCCCCACAACAAGTAGCAAATATCAATTACAACACCTAGGAGGTAGTTTCCCCTCACAGATTTAGATAGGAGACTTACCTCACTCCGAATTTCGATAACCGGCTCCATCGCTGCTCTAACACCTCAAACTGGCGCCCGTCGCTCCAAAACTAATCACACAATGTGCAAACCGATAAAAATATACTCTAATACTCATAACAAATCGATTTAAACAAATTCGCAACTCCATTCGAAAAGTCGATAAAGCAACCCTCCGGACCACGTGCCTGGATTCTGAAATTTTTCGAAGATAAACATTACCCATAGCGTTACTAACTCTAATATATAATTTATTTCCAATTCCATGCACAAATTCGTGGTCTAATACCATTTTTATCAAAACCCTAGGGTTTTTTCAAAAAAACCCATAAATCCCACCATTTTTCATGTTAAATCTACTTATGACTCATATATTTAGCTAAAGAATTGATAGGGATCACTTACCTCTTGATGTTGATGATACCCCTCTCAAAATGCTCTCAAAAATCACCTAAGTCCAAGTGGAAAATGAGCTAAGTCCCAAATAAAAACTCTTGCACCAGTCGCAGATGCCGCATTGCGACATATTGTTCACAAATGCAATGATCGCAATTGCGACAAAAGCAACGCAAATGCGAAACAGAGCCACCCCTGCCAAGGTCGCATTTGCGACCAATATCTTTGCAAATGCGAAGATGGTAGTTTCACAAAAGCGATAAAATATTTGCAAATGCGATCCCCTCAGAAATTTCCCATCCTCGCAAATGCGAACTCCTCCCTCGCAAATGTGAGTTCACAAAATACGAATAAAAATATACTCTAATACTTTGGAGTGGGTTGATATTCGTCTTAAAGCATGTATATTTATATGCATATTGCCTCGCATTTTACTCATGTTTCGTAGGTTTTGGATGTGTAATATAATGATTGGTGCTAATTACTGGTATTTTTATGTGTAGTAATCATCCAGAGGTAATATTCAGATGAAGGTACATGAATCGAAGCGAAAAGGGGACGAAATGAAAGAAAATATACAAAGTAGCACCAAGGGTAGCGTGGGGCGCTACATGTGGCGCACAAATCAGAACCTCCAAATTTTCAGTGCCAGGGCTAGCGCCCCATGTTACCCTAGGCATCGGTGACAGGAATTTGTCCTATTTCGCCGGGACTTGGTTATTTTGACCCCAAGACGCCTCAAACTCGTATAAAAGAAACCTAAACCTATTTTTGCAGGGGTGACACGACTTTGAGAGAGAAACACAAGTACGAAACACTCGGGAGCACGAAATTCATCAATTCTTCCATTTTTCATCTAGTATTCATAGCTTTTATGTTTAAAAATAATATTTTGATGATTGTTATAAACATGAGTGGCTAAGAACCTCATTATTCTGGGGTTATGGGTCGTTCTTGACTATTATAAATTGACGGTTGATTTTTTTGTTTGATTCTATCATAGTAATTTATTTATTCAGACTTACACTTAATTATTCTATTGCGTAGCTAACAATAGAGTACTATCTACGAATTTATAGTTAAAATCGAAAATGGGAATTATAAATTGCATATATGATTGAATAGAGTATTTTCTTGAATCTGAGCATCGGAGAATATATTCGTGATTAGGATAGACATATTCTAGTTGCCTTACTTGGTTCTTTTTGCAAGAAATAGATGTGTTCTTTTCAAGTTTGATTCTATAGACATATAGTCTTAGGTTGGCTTGAATAGGAAAGCGAAGCGTCTAAAGAAATTCACGAGCATAATAAACCCTGATAATCAACAAATTAGATAATTCAAGTGATTACATCAACCTGAAAAATGCAATAGGAGAGACATCAATACCATAACCCTGGAATCCCATCTCACTGAATTCTTCCTTAGTGTTTGTTTGCTCTATTTGTGATCTTATTTTTCGGCTTGTTTTCTTCCATAGTAACTTGTTGACCGTGTATACTTGGGTATACGTTTTGACCCGACAAGCTTTTGGCGCCGTTGCCGAGGATTTAGAAATTAGTTGTTTGTCTGAAATAAGCTCTTTTTTTTGTTCAAGTGTTAATTAGTTAACTATTTCTGAGTCTACAGCTGTTCATCTTGAATGCTACGAAGAAGCAACAGTTTGAACCACCTTCCTCTTCTTGATCCTGAACCCGAAATACTCTTCCACGGGTTAAGGGGGAGGTGGAAGAAAGAGCAAGAATTACAGAGTTGAGTATTGTAGTCCAACCACATCCAATCGAGATGGAAAAAATGAAGAAAGTACAGTGATTGAGGCCACAAGGCCTAGTCTTGCGAACAAGACTCAGAATATCGTGAAGCCTGATATAACTGGGAACTTTGAGCTGAAACAATAAATGATGCAACTGATTTAACCCACATGGCTATTTGTGGGGTTGTCAACCCAAGATCCCCAAATGCATATACAGAATTTGTTGGAGATTATGGATACATACAACTATCTGAACGTCTCTAAGGACTATATCAGACTGATGTAAGAAACTACTCAAAGACTGACCACATCATTGTCAGACTGATGAGGTGTTGGGACATACTTTTGTGGATGGATTGGATGAGACCTCCAAATTAAATCAAGATTCAGCTTGCAGAGAAAGTTGCATGCAAAATCCATGCAGTGAGATTTAGACCCTGCTAAAAAATTTCACTACAAATGATCATAACTAGCAGTGTGAAGTGACTCGAGAAGGATGAGAAAACAGAAATTAACAGGTACACTAGGGCTGGATGAGATGTCAGCCATCCGAGCAAATATTGCTAAACTAAACAACCAAATCGCTAATATGTCAATAGGTCAAGGGCATCAGATGCAGTAGGTTCAGAGGATGACCATATGTTGTAAAATTTGTGGAGATGTTCATATGAGTGACCAATGTCCGGTGAATCCTGAATCTATCTAATATGTGGGCCAGCAAGGTAGAGGTCCAATGAACCAGAATAATCAATATGGGAACACCTACAATCCCAACTGTAGGAATCGCCTAAATTTCTCATGGAGTGGGAAACAGACCAATTAGAATCAATATAGGCCTCAAGGGAACTATAATCAGCCTTAAAAGCCACCTCAACAGGTAGAAGAAAGCACCAATGATATGTTGAAAAAGTTTTTGATTAACAACCAGCAACTTCAAACAGATAATTAGCAATTGATGAATGAATTTCAAAATTTTAAAAGGCAAATTGGCAGTTGGCTGCACAATAAAATACTCGATCTGCAGGGGCCCTTCCCAGCAATACAGATAAGAATCATCAGGTAAATGTTGTAACTTTGAGGAATGGCAGAGAATTAGAACAAGTCCTAAAAATAAGGAAATAACAAGTCACTCCTAAGGGTGAACTGATCCCCAAAACTGTGGGAAAGTCAAGAAAGAAACTAAAGAAAGTGAAAAGACTCCGATTGCAAGACCACCACCTCTTTTCCCACAAATATTGAAGAAGAAAAGTGTTGACATGATGTTCAATTTTTTGATACGCTGATCCAAATTCAATCGAATATCCCATTGGTTGATGTGTTACGTGAAATCCCAAAATATGCTAAGTATATTAAAGATATCGTGGCTAACAAAAGGAGGTTATCGTAGTTTGATACGTGGAACTTACTAAAGAGTGTACCTCGAGAATTCAAAGAAAACTAACGCAAAAGTTGAAGGATCCGGGGAGCTTCACCATACCTGTTCGAATTGGTGAGGTAGATGTGGGGAGAGCACTCTGTGATTTGGGGACGAGCATAAATTTTAAGCCTCTTTTAATTTTCAATCAATTGGGGTTGGGAACTCCAAGTCAACCACAGTCATGTTGCAGCTTGCTGATAGATCTATTGTCCATCCCGAGGGGGTGATAGTACAAATTGGGCAATTTATTCTACCAACCGATTTCATTATATTGGATTATGAAGCTGATGAACAAGTCCACATCATCACGAGACGACCTCTCTTAGCCACCACTGATGTTTTGATAAAATTTTGTAAAGGAAAAATGATTCTCCAGGTTGATAATGTGGAATAGGTCTTTAATATGTACAAGGCAATTCAGCTGCCAAGTCACTATGAGGATCTAGCTATGATATATGTGATTGAAAAAGAATAATAAAAAAATGATGTGGCTGAATATCTGGATGACTCTCTAGAGAAAGCACTTATGTTGTTTGATAACATTTACTTGGATGACGAGGTAAAGGAGATGGTGCATCATATGGATGCATGTGCTTACATCAAAGGACTGATCGATTTTGAGCTTCTAAATAGACAAACTGGGCCACCCTAAGTCGTCTATCGAAGAATCTCACAAATTGGAACTCAAGCCCTTAGCCTCCCATCTTCATTACGCCTATTTGGGTGTTGATGAAACTTTAAATGTTATTGTATCTTATGAGTTATCTATTTTGCAGGAAGAAAATCTACTTCACGTGCTTAGAGACCACAAGTGGGCGATTGGTTGGACCATAACTGACATTCGTGGTATTAGCACAACATTTTGTATGCATAAATCCTCATGGAGGAGGGGCACAAACCGAGTATGGAACACCAACGCCGCTTGAATCCAGTCATGAAGGAAGTGGTAAGAAAGGAAGTCATAAGTGGCTCAATGCATGCATTATCTTTCCCATCTGTGATAAAAAGTGGGTAAGTACATTACAATGCGTTCCTAGAAAGGGTGGAATGATGGTGGTCATAAATGATAATAATGAGTTAATCCCAACTAAGACTGTCACGGGTTGGAGAATTTGCATTGACTACCAAAAAATGAATACTGCTAGTAGAAACGATCACTTCCCCCTCCCATTTATTGATAAGATGTTAGATAGGTTGGCAAGACAAAACTACTATTGTTTCTTTGATGGATATTCCGGCTATAACCAGATCTCAATAGCACTAGAAGGACCAAGAGAAGACTATTTCGCTTGTCCTTAGGGTACTTATGCTTTTAAGCAAATGCCATTTGGGTTGTGAAATGCACCTATGACTTTTCAAAGGTGCATGATAGAAATCTTTACTGATATAGTAGAAAATTCATTAAAGTGCTTATGGATGATTTTTGGGTCTTCGGACCATCTTTTGAGTGAATTCTTAATGATTAGAGTAAAGTGCTTGCCAGGTGTGAAGAGATGAACTTAGTGTTGGACTAGGAGAAGTGTCAGTTTATGGTACGAGAGGGAATTGTACTCGGGCGCAAGGTGTTCAAAGATGGGTTGGAGGTGGATACATCAAAAGTGGATGCAATTGAAAAACTGTTGCCTCCAATATATGTCAAAGGAGTCAGAAGCTTTGGGACATACATGTTTCTATCGTAGATTCATTAAAGATTTTTACTCCCTTGTGCAGGTTGCTTGAGAAGGATACGTCTTTCAAGTTTGATGAACACTACTTGAAGGCGTATCAGGATTTCAAAAAGAGATTGGTGACTGCACCAATTATCATCGCCCCAGACTAAGGAGTCTTTTGAGTTGATGTATGATGTAGTGACATGACAATTGGGGTCGTATTAGGCCTGAGGAAAAATAAAGTATTCCAATCAATTTACTACGCTAGCAAAACTGTAAACCCATTCTAGATAAATTACACAATCACAGAAAAAGATTTGCTAGCGGTAGTATGGGCATTTGACAAATTTAGGTCCTACGTGGTGGGAACTAAAGTCATTGTCTACATAGACCATGCATGTATTTGTTTGAGGAAAAGGATGCTAAGCCTCGGGTAATTAGTTGGGTTATTCTCTTGTAGGAATTTGATGTGGAAATAAAAGATTGAAAAGGGACAGAAAATTAGGTGGCGGACCATTTGTCGCGCTTAGAGACTCGTGCACATGTTGAGGAAGGGGCAAAATTCAGGAAAGCTTTCTTGGCACAACCCCATGGTATGCTGACTATGTGAACTTCATTGTAAGTGGGGTGAATGCATCAGAGTTATCTCCGGATGGTAAGAGAAAATTCATGCATGATGTTAGACTTTATCTATGGGATTAGTCATTTTTGTTTAAGCAATGTGCAAATCAGTTGGTGCGCTGATGTGTTCCTGAGGAGGAGATAGAGGCAATTTTACATGATTTCCATGCATCACCATATGGGGGCACCACGGTGGAGACAAAACGGTTGCAAACGTGTTGCATTCGGAATTCTATTGGCCTAAGCTATTCAAGGATGCACATGATTTTGTGAAAATGTGTGATAGGTGCCCAAGGATGGGTAAAGTTTCGAGAAGGCTTGAGATTCCATTAAAGGGTATATTTGAGGTTGAAATCTTCGATTTTTGGGAATAGACTTCATGTGGTTGTTTCTACATCAAATGGCCATCAATACATCTTGGTTGTAGTTGAATATGTGTCAAAGTGGGTTGAGGTTGTGGCTTTTCCTACGAATGATGCAAAAGTGATGGTGAGCTTTGTGAAGAAAAATATAGTCACCCGATTTGGAACTCCGCGTGCTTTGATAAGTGATGGAGGTACTCACTTTTGTAACAAACTGTTAGGCAACCTCTTAGCTAAGTATGGGGTGGGACACAAGGTTGCAATTGCTTATCATCCATAAACCAGTGGTCTAGTTGAGGTCTCAAATAGGGAGGTGAAGCAAATTTTAGAAAAGATAGCAAGCGCAACTAGGAAGGACTGGGCTAGCAAGCTAGATGACGCTCTATGGGCATATCGCATGACATACAAAACTCCATTTGGCGCTTCGCCATACATGTTAGTATATGGAAAGACTTGTCACTTTCCTATTGAGCTTGAGCACAATAATATTTGGCAATCAAGAAGCTCAAATTTGATATGGATCTAGCTAGGGAAAATGGATGTTGCAACTGAATGAGTTCAAAGAGTTTCAACTACACGCACACGAGAATGCGAAGTTGTATAAAGAGAAAACAAGGAGATGTCATGACAAACACATTTTTCATCGTGAGTTTAAACCTGGTAAAGTCATTCTATTGTTCAATTCAAGGTTGAAGCTCTTTCCTGGGAAGATCAAGTCTATATGGTCGGGTCCATTTGAAGTAGTACGGGTTACAAAGCAGAGAGTTGTTGACCTAAAGGATCCCAAACATAATGGTAGATTTTTAGTCAATGGGCAGAGAGCGAAACATTATTGGGGTTGTGGCGTTCGTTGTCACAAAACTTTGATAGACTTCGTGGATGCGTGAGGGAACCTGTTGCGTAAACTGGGTGCTTGTTGGGAGGCAACCCAATGTTTATTTCTTTCGTAGTGAGTTTTCTTTTTTTAGTTAGAGTAGATTAGGGTTTTTTTCCTTGTTTCTTTGTAGTCATAGAAATCATAGGTAGAATGGTATGGGATGTGTATAATGGATATATTAAGTACTCATGGGGGTCAGAGTTATCTATGTATGGTAAGAGAGAATTCATGCATGATGTTAGACTTTATCTATCAGATAAGTCGTTTTTGTTTAAGCAATATGCAGATTAGTTGGTGCGCCAATGTGTTCCTGAGGAGGAGATGGAGGCAATTTTACATGATTGCTGTGAATAACCATATGGGAGGCACCATGATGGAGACAAAACGGCTGCAAAGGTGTTGCAGTCGGGATTTATTGACCTAAGCTATTCAAAGATGTACATGATTTTGTGAAAATGTGTAATAGGTTCCAAAGGACGGGTAAAATTTTGAGAAGGAATGAGATGCTATTGAAGGTCGTACTTGAGGTTGAAATCTTCGATGCTTGCAATAGACTTTATGGGGGCCGTTTCCAGTATCAAATGGCCATCAGTACATCTTGGTTGCAGTTGACTATGTGTCAAATTCGGTTGAGGGTGTGGATTTGCCAACGAATGATGCTAAAGTAGAGGTAAGCTGAAGAAAAAATATTTCACCCAATTCATAACTCCGCATGATTTGATAAGTGATGGAGGTACTCACTTTTGTAACAAACTGTTGGGCAACCTATTAGTTAAGTGTGGGGTGAGACACAAGGTCGCAACTACTTATAATCCGCAAATCAGTGGTCAAGTAGAGGTCTCAAATAGGGAGGTGAAGCAAATTTTGGAGAAGACAGTGAGCGCAAGTAGGAAGGACTGGGCTAGCAAGCTAGATGACTCTCTACGGGCATATCGCACGACATACAAAACTCCAATTGGCACTTTGCCACATAGGTTATGGAAATTCTTGTCACTTGCTTGTTGATATTGATCATGATAAGTGGGGATTTTGATTACTTATTAGCGCCTTTTAGTTTTGTTTTAGTCTAAAAGCGTTTGCTTGTGTTTTCAAAACTGATGAAATGTGCAAAACTGCAGGAATGTTGAAAGTTGAACTCCCTAGATGAAATTCGACTCAAAAAGGAGCAATCAAAACACAAGGCAACAAAATGCACAAGAGCTTGCAAAGTGCGGACCACAGAATTCCATCTACGGAAGCAATCAATGAAGAAAGTCCCAACATGTTTCCTAGCAAACTGCGGACTGCACAGGAATTGTGCGGCCGCAAATGAATAACTAGAGATGAACTTCAGAGGGTGTGCGAATTCCCAAAGTCCAAGTCCCTCAATATTGTGAACCGCACAAGAATTACGCGGCTGCAGAATAAGTGCCTTGCGGCCGTAGAGGTAAAGATGCGGACTGCAGAAGATCAGATTGCAGCCGCAGTGATAAATTTGCGGACCGTAGAAACATTGCCTCGCGTCATATTTCTACTGTGTGTTTCACTGTAATCTCTGGTGTGCCCTTGTATTCATTCTATGTCTGAACTTGAATTGAAACTAATAATAGCCTTTTCTTGGTACAGAGCATGGTTCGATCTAGAGGACGAGGCGAAACTTCAAAAGGAAGGGGTGATCCTTTTCGGGGACGAGGGAAAAAACCCTTGCCTAGTACCCTAACATCCTCACAATAGAAAGAAGATAGCAGTAGGCAGAGGGTGAGGTGCAGAACTCTTGGAGACCAGTTCTTATGTCCCATCTAGGGACGTCTCTCAGGGCAACTCAACCTCAGTACATAAGCAGTCGGCCGTCCAATCAAGGCCATTAGAGAGATATCAGCTCAAGGATGAGCCATCATCATCACATAGCACCTTCTAAGGTTCGGAGAGTGCCAGTCAGGCTTCTGAGCCTTCCACTACACCTATTCCCCAAGCACCCGAGACATCAGTTCAGGACATCCCAAATGATGGCCGAGGGGGAGATGCTACAGTTACCGGCCTTGAGAGGTCGAAGAATAAAGAGGTGTGGGAGGAAAGGTTCATCACTTTGGCTACCTTCTCTAGTTTTCGTGAGTGGTGTCCAGTGAGGTCGCTCACTCTTGAGCGACAGTTCCAATTGAAAGATCTAGAAAAGTACAACCCTAATGTCTTGAGGTAGTTTCGAGAGCGCAAGGGATGGATGTAGTTCACCCAGAGCATGGCGGATGTGAAGGAATACTTTGTCCAAGAGTTCTACGTCAATGTGGTGCATATCAAGAAAAGGACAAAGATAACTAAAGTGAGGAACCTGAAGGTGCGTTTTGACCAGCACACATTAAACACCTACTTGGGATTTGATGATGTCGAGCGCACAGAATATTTAGAGAAGTTTGCACTGGGGGATGCAGCTCGCCTGTGGCTAGCTGAGATTCTAGCAGCTCTTGGGCCACTACCACCATGGATTACAGCAGGGGTGTCTATTCACATAAACACTCTGAGTTTCAAGGCAAAGGGGTGGCAGACCTTTGTATGCAGCCGACTAGACCCGTGTCAGAAAGAGACATACCTTCCGATCCCGCGGGTAGTTCTAGTCGCCTCCATCATGGCCGGATACCCGATCAATGTGGGTGTCGTGATGTCGGCCAACATCTTTGTGGTCACCAGGCAAGATGATACCTCCTACCCATATCCCAACACCATTACAGAGTATCTTACGGATGCAAGGGTGGAGCCGAGAGATTTTGATACGGAGGTGCGGGCGAAGAAGCCCTTCTCATGGTACTCGTTGATGGATGCACACAAGCCTAAGAGAAAGAGTCAGCCATCTACCACCACAGGCCAGGCTGATGAGCCATCAGTGGTAGCTGCAGAGGCAATTGACATTCCATCCCCTTCAGCCAAGCCTTCAGCTAGTGCGTTAACCATGCCTCCACCTCCAGCCTCAGTGCCTTCAGCAGCCCCTATTACAGTTTCCACCTCGGCTTTGAAGCCGGTGCCGATGCCTACAGCTCCACTATCTGCACTGCGAGTCTCCCAGACATTGGCAAGCCTCATCAACTAGATACAGACAGCTACTGCAAAGTTGTCTAACATATCGAGTACTGTTGCAGCACAGTCCTCCATTCCGGCACCTCAGATTCCCCCAATGGTTGAAGAAACTCTAACGAAGCTCATGGAGAACCAGAACACAATCATGGCTACTTTGGTGCAACAAGGGTCGATGATAGAAGAGCTAGGCAAGGAAGTGAAGAAGATATGGAAGTCCCAAGCCTCAAAGAATTCAGTGGACAAGCTCCGAAGATAGGTTGCCAAGCTTTCGGCAGGCGGAGACATTCCTTTTGACATGTTGATTGACCCGCACCGTCCAGGCCCCGATCCTACAGAACATACAGCACCAGTTGTCCAGGCTGAGGAGCCAGCCCTTGCTGTTGACACTGCCGAAGTAGTACCTCAGATGTTCACTAACCCAGTCACTCCCGGAGTTGAGGATGATGAGATCTAGTTGGATGAGACTAAGGTCGGTGACGCTGCTGTGGACACAGAGATGACCAAAGATCCATAGGGAGTTTTCTTCGCGCTTACCCTTCCTTTACTCATATTTTGTTAAGAATTAGGGACAATGCATTTTTTTATTCGGGGAGGGAGTGGAGTTTATTTGATATGATTTGATGATTCTGAGACAACTGGTTTGTAATAACTTACAATATTTTCTTATTTTTCCTTATTTTGTATATATTCTCTATTTTCATCTCTCATTATGTGTATACCTTCTTTCATTATGTATATTCGTATTGCTTTCGATAGTTTTTTTTTTTGCTTGTAGCTTCTTTATGTTTGTTTCTCTTACTAGTCAATGTTTAATTTAGTAGCTTCTTTTCTATTTAGTAACTTCCTTTTGAATTAGTAGCTTCTTTTTATCTTTTAGTGGATAATAAGCCTTTGGTTTTTTTAATGTCATGGTTCTTTCCAAAGGTAGTTTTTGTGTGAACGGGGTGACTCTTCCCAACGATGGATGGCATGACAGCCTTTTTTTTAAGGGATTGAGTCCATTTTTGGTGTTTAGGTAATAATAGTAGTACTAATGAATAAAAAGACCTAATTAAGTCATGCTCGAAGATTCAAACATGCTTCACTTGGTACCAACACACTTAAATACGTGCTTATGGTTCAAAACAAGGTTATTGGTAAGAAATAGCTCTAGTTAGTGACTTTGTGACTCTTGTATTGACTTAGGCAATCATCGAGTGGTTTAATCGAACCATAGTGATTTTCAATCTTGAATATGGTAGTTGTGGGCCCTGGACTCTATCCTCTTTAACAATTCAATTGCGTGAGCGGTGAGATGTTTTGTTGCAAGTCCAAGTACCCGTGTGAATGATCTAGAACTTGCCCCGAATTTGTTTCAAGGTGAAATCTTAAGTTTTTCTTGGCTTGATAAATAATTATAGGCTTTCCTTGACCCACTTAGATTTTCCATTGCCTACCAATGTTGTTATCCCTAGTCAACCCATTTGAGCCTCGAGCCTTTCTTATTTGATAACCATGTTACAAGCCTTTATCCATTTTGTCGTGACCCTCTCTTGGCACCCAAGATTTCCTTAACACTCGAGATGATTGGCTAAAAATGTAAGTTTGGGAGAGAGACGAGGAACTTGAAAGAGATATCATGGAACAAAAAGAGAACAGAAATGATGAGAAGGAAAGGCTAGAAAAGGAAGGGAAAAAAAGAAAAAATGCAAAAGAAAGTGAATAAGTGGAGGAGTTGAAAGGATTCAAAGAAAAGTAATGATACAAAGCATGGATAAATCAAAGTGGGAGAAAATTAATGTCATAATCAAGAAAGAGTGATGTTAAGTCTCTCTATTTCCCCAAGGAAAAGAAAGTGCTTCAAAAAGTATTGGCAAAGCATGAGCCGAGAACAAAAAAATGAAGTGCTTAAGGAAAGATGAACCCGCTCTACCATAGTATATCCAACCTTAGTCCAAAATCCTTCATTACATCCCGAAAAAGCCTTACGTGATTTCAAGTCGAGCGAGCTTACATTAGTGGCGGTCTACATGAGGGGCAAGCCTATGGTACTTGAACCCGTACTTGTGGCATTCTCTTGAGAGAGATGAGTGAAACATTCACAAGTCTTTAGATTAAGTGCTAAAATTCTTAAGTGAGATAGGTAAACGGAGAGTAGAGGAGGAGGAGTTTGGGATCCACAATGACCAACATGAAAGAGCGAGCTTCCTTGATGAATAAAGTCAACTTTTGATGCTCAAGTGTCATATTAGAACTATATGTGCATAGAAGTTTAACTTGTTGCCTTGTTGATAATACATAAGTAGTGTGGGTAATTGTTGGTCCAAAACTCCAAATTGATGTGTGAATGGCTCACCTTTGATTAAATGGAATGGCCCTTAACTTGTGGAGGAGGGAACTATTTTATTTGCTTGAGGACAAGCAAAAACTTAAGTTTGGGGGAGTTGATAAGTGGGGATTTTGACTACTTATAAGAGTCTTTTAGCTTTTGTTTTAGTCTAAAAGCGTTTAATTGTGTTCCCAAAACTGATGAAATGTGCAAAATTGCAGGAATGTTGGAATTTGGACTCCCAAGATGAAATATGACTCAAAAATGAGTAATCAAAACACAAGGAACCAAAAAGCAAAAGAGCTTTCAAAGTGCGGACCGCAGAATTCCATATGTGGCCGCAAACAATGAAGAAAGTCCCAGCAGGTTTACTAGCAAACCGCGGACCGCACAGGAATTATGCGGCCGCAAATGAAGAACTGGAGATGAACTTCGGAGGGTGCGCAAATTTGAAAGTCCGAGTCCCTCAAGATTGCAGACCGAACAAGAATTGTGCGGCCGTAGAAGAAGGGCCATACGGCCGCAGAAGTGAAGACGCGGACCGCAGAAGACTATATTGCGGCCGCAGTGATAAATATGCAGACCACAGAAACATTGCCTCATGGCCGTACTGGAGAATTGTGCAGCCGCAGAATCTCATCTCTTGTAAGATGAAGAATTGTGCGGCCGTAGAACCTCCCGAAGGGTATTTTTTTCCAAAATTTTTAGCCTTGTATAAATAGATGAGTTTCACAAAATTAGGTCAGCTTTTAACAACAGCAAGTCTTGTAGCCATTTTCTTTGCACCACAGAAACATTGCCTCATGGTCGTACTGGAGAATTGTGCAGCCGCAGAATCTCAGCTGTTGTAAGATGAAGATTTGTGCGGACTGCACATGGAATTGTGCGGCCGTAGAACCTCCCGAAGGGCATTTTTCTGAAATTTTCAGCCTTGTATAAATAGATGAGTTTCACAAAATTAGGTCAACTTTTGACATCAGCAATTCTTGTAGCCTTTTTCTTTGCTTATTTTAGTAGTTTTTTTTTTTTATATTTGGAGTATTTTAACATAAATTTTATCATTTTAACATTACAATATGAGTTTAATTAGTATTTCTTCTTCTATTTCTTCTATTTCAAGTATGAGTTGTTGTTTATACCCAAATTTTCCTCAAAACTATTTTTTAAACTTGCATATATACCTTCAAAATCACTTTTTATAATAATTGGTATTTTTCCATAATTTTCTATATTTTTATCAATTTATTTTCTAATTTATTCAGTTCTTTACATCCAATAATTATTCATAAATTGCATTACAAATAATTTCAAAATAATTCTTATCTCAATATATCATTTTTTATCCTATGATTTAGTTATTTCATAAATTAGCCAATTTGGCATTATTTGGTTACAATAATTTTGTAATTATAGCCTAATTGTACATTTTATGCTATTTTAATTCAATAATCAGTCGTTTTATATTTTAAATACTAGTTAATTACCTTAGTTTCACCTATTTAGCCTTAATTTCATTTTATGTAATTGTTAGCTATTTTCATTAATTATTTATCAATTTAATTGGATATTTGACAATTAACCCCTTTCTATTTAAGTTATAGCCTAATTTAATCTGACCCCAACCCAATTGAAACCAGCCCAAGACCTAATCGAATTGACCCAAGACCCCAGGCCCAATCCATTAAAATCACCCGACCCAATCTTATGTGTAATCTAGACCGTTGATCAAATTTGATCAACGGCCCAGATTCACTCTTACCATTAATAACCCTAAAGACTACCCCCTCCCATCCTCATTTGCCCCCGTCTCACTTCTCTCACAATCCATATGGTTCTCTCTAGGTTCTCTCTAGAACCTTCCATCTCACATCCCCTCCGATGGACTCTGTCCATCATCTCTGATCACCTCCCTCGCCGGAAGCTATGTCCTCTCACACTCTCCTAGCCTCTGCTTCACCCCGCGCCGGTCTGATACTACCCTGAGGTCCTCAGGTGAACCTGGAGCAGTTCAACTCCCACACATGGTCCTTCACGCCATTTTTCGTCCACCTCTGGTCGTTCGAGTAAGATCTATGACTTTTGGGGTTTAAACCAGTAATGTTTTTGAGGTTTTCTTATCTTTCTGGGTTCTCTTTGAAACCCTAACTCTTAAAAATCCCCGATTCTTTTAGATCTATGATAGATTTGTGTATACTTTAAGCTATTTCGTTGTTTTCTCAAAGATTTTCAGATATTCTCTAAAAACGATTCTTCGTTTTCAACTAGGGTTTCATGACCCCGTTTTGAAATGATTTTCCTATGATTTCTTAGTATTATCTTAGGGTCTCTACTGTGTTTTAGTGTTTTAGTTAAGCTTCTCTCCTTTATCTGGCCCGTTGTGATGAAATCCCTAATTTTCTAGTCCTAAACCCTAAGTTCCTGACTTTGTCTTTGATATTGTTTGCATATGTATGAACTTTATGATTATCTAATGTTTTACCCTATGTTTTTTATCTATGTCTCTGATTCTTTCCTTGTTTTTCCGCTTATATTGCTGTTTACCCCATAAGTTCATGTGAATCCCTAATTTCATATGTTTTGACTACTAGGGTTTCTGACTTCTTGCCTGTTATTTATTCAATTCATGTTAATCTCCTTTAATTGATGTTATTCCTGTTCGAATCCCTGATTCTCTGTAATTTTACTTTGTTAGGGTTCCTGATTTATTATTTGAATCCCTGGTTCCTTGTGATTTGAAAAACCTTACTGATTTCTTATGGGATATTCTTACTGATTTCTGACCTTTAACTTATTTCTTACCTTGCATGGTTGATTTAATGTTAATTGATCCTGTTTCCTTAATTAAAATCTGATGAACCTAGTCTCAATTTCATACTTGTATTGGGTTGAAATTGTTTCCTTATATGGAATATGCATGGGAACTTTCCTTATTTGCTATTTTCCTATTAGCCGTTTGAATTTAACCCCTTCAATCAAGGGATACTTATGTTGATTTCACACTGTTTGAATATTCCTTAAGCTATATATGGTCCTTTTCCTTATCTGTTACTCACCGTTTGCATAACTCCCTTAATTATGGGAGTACTTGGGCTGATTTCACTAGGATTGATACTAAGTTCCATAATTGTTAATTGATTCTGATTTTTACCTTATTTTAACCCAGCTTTCAAAAACTATATATAGGTATGCTCTTCTCTCATTTTTAGACAGAACTGATTTGTTCAACTCTCTCTCACACACAAATAAAAACTCTCTACTCTCTCTTTTGTGCTAGCTACTACTATTCTAAGTTAGTCGGCTGCAAGTCAAGGCTAACTATTGTGCATCTCCTACTTCCTGTTTGTGTTACTGTTTTCCTCACTTCACTGGTATGTTCTAATTTAGATTTCAGTCCTCAAACCAACATGTTTCTATCACTGTTGTAATTCACTGTGTTTCTAATTTTCTTTTACTTATTATTCAACATGTACCTAGGATCCTGAACTCCCCTCTGCATGTTAAGATAGGCCTTACTTGTTTATGACTAGCATGTTTCTATATACTTAGCACTTGTTTTCTTACATGAATCTCCATGCCTATGACCGGTACATTAGTTTAATCATGGTCTTAGTTGTTTTGGTGTTAATCTAACCTAGTACTTTACTGTACCCCTAATCCTCTGGACCCTTAGAAGCTTCTGATGGTATGCCTATATGTGTGCCTGCCTGCTATATGTTTGCTCTCACATGCTCTGTATTTGTCCCTCAAATCCCATTACCCTTGTTTGTGATTGTTAGACTATCCCTGGTCCTTTGTTTGATGTTGAACTTTTATTACAATTAAGTTTTCCTCTTCAAAACGGTTTTCTTACTTACCCTTTCTCAAAACTGTTTTCTTACTTAAACCCTTTTAAAAATAAAAAGCATTCTCACATATACTCTTAGAAGTCTAGGTTCTGCCCCTTCTGTGTGAGCATTGCCTTGGGTCCCTTGAGCTCTCTCTGAACTTTGACACACAGAGGCTAGCCATTCCACACTGCACTTACTCTTTTGGCTATGAAATTTGGGTGTGAGCACTGCCCGGGAGCCCTTGAGGTCCTTAGGGAACTCTGACACACCCAGATTATGAGAAGGTTGTGAAATAATACCTGGCATTGAGGATTTGGAGACTTGAGCCTATTCTGTAAGCTCCCTATAGTTAAATTCTTATTTTCCTTCTATTTCAGTTGTGTAATTCGTATTCAATGACCTGTAATAATTATTTGTAAACAACTCTGGGGTCGGATAGTAAAAAATGGGTAGGTGATATGCATGTTGTAGTATTAAGGGTAGAGACCATGTTTTCTAGGTTTATTATCTCTCTATGCGCAATAACAGCCATGTTTAGGAACACCATGCCATTCATTAGATATCATGCTACTTAGGATTTATGTGTATTCAACATCTCATATCCACGCTTAGAAATCCTTCCTATAGGATAAATAATTACAATAAAATAAGTTGCTATTACGTGATTCTGCCTCTGTTCTGAAATTTCACTAGAAGTACTGTCTTAGGATAAATAAGTTGTAATCATGCCTCATCATGCCATACACGTAGAGATCATGTTCTAGGTGAATACCCATTAAAAATTTGTCACCTATGCTACTCCTAAAACTGTGCATAATGCTATGATTCTATGTGCATTTAGAAATCATGTTTAAGTTATTACGCATCATGCTGCATTAGATATCATGATATAGGATCGTATCTATTTAACTGCATTTAGTCTAAACAAAGAACAGTCCCCTGTTCTCAGCAACTGGTAATTAGTCTTTGTACATCTTCACACCTAGAATCGCATGTTACTAGCTAAAACAACTTAGAGTCATTAACCAATCTGAATAACTGTTGCATGATATCCAGCACTTAGGCAAGCCTTAGGTAATTAACTTAAAAAAGATAAAATCAGAACTGTCTTTGTGATCATGTTTAACTGCCAGCATGCTTAAAACCAGTAGGCAAGCTTGATTAAGACTTCCTCTCTGAATTATGCAATAATCTGTCTATCACCTAGATACCATGTTTAGGATTCTGAATTAATATGGACCTTAAGTGTGTATGAGACATGCTACTTATGTGTATTGTGTGTGGAGGAATATTTGACCCTTTATCTGTTTTCTATGCTTTCCTTTATCTGCAGTCCTACTTGTTTTGTTATCTGTCGCCTTAGAATTTTACCTTTAAAACCTGAGGGTCTGCCTAGTGCTTCCTTTTAGGATAGAAGTCCTAATTTCCTCCGGGATTGATAGGAAGGGACGGGTAACAACATGCAATAGAGGTCGAGACCAACACTCGTTTTAATAACCTTACGGGGTGGGAAGGGTAGAATATGGATATGATGACCGGTACGCTAATACCACGTGTAGCCCCTCTTCGAGGAGTGATTACCGGGTATTGCATTGATGTGATCCATATTATTAACCTAGGACACCTTTATATGCTAGCTCATAATTCCTTTTCAAAAGCTAATCTTCTTTACTATTTTTCTAAACATCTACATGTTTAAGACTTAAATCCCCTCTTATTTGAGCCTTTACTTGTTATTTGCTAGTTGTACAAATTCACCAAAACCATTTGGCCGGGAACCACACTTGTGGATCCTGAGGGGTGCCTAACACCTTCCCCTTAGGATAATTTCAATCCCTTACCCAAATCTCTAGTTAGCAACGTAGTTATAATTGAACCCCTTAGGTGCCCTAACGCACCGTTAAAATTGTTAGGTGGCGACTCTTTAAAATATGCAAACCCTTTTCCCAAAAGGAAAGAGTTGTCCCAACCAATGTCATAAACCCGATATTCCGTGAGGAAAAAAGGGGGCACGACAGTAGCTAGATTTTTACTAGGGTTGTGACCCAACCCTTGTGTGTAAACCTTATGGGTATCTAATTTAGTGTTTGTTTATGATTGGGTATTTATTATTTAGCCTTGTTCATGCTTTAATTTGTGAAATTAATGGTTACAAACATTAATTTATGCCTATTTGACTTAGAATCTCCTTGATAAAGAGAGACTTAGTCTAGGAAAACTTGGCTAACAAGAAATTGGATTAATTAAGAGATTGATTAACCCAATTAAAGGGTTCAACCTAGATATAGTAATAATCTGACTTGATCTTTTATCAACCGTTTTGTGAAATACCCATTTGACTTGAGAAATTCAAATCGGGCAAAATCACTCTCTGACCGAGAGGTATTGAGTGGGTAATTGAGAGTTGATAGCTATAATACACCCCGATCATCAAAACAAGCATTAAGATTTATATACCATTAGGCAAACACCTAGGTGATGGTCATAGCCCTACCTTTTACAAACTTGAAAAAACAACAAAAACAATTATCTTAGTTTTATTTCTTAACTTTACAATCTTAGTTTTTAAAGTAGAAATAGAAACAAAATCAATTTGTGGAAGTGTAAATTAAGACAGTTCAAACTCACGTACTAGAATATATACTCTTAACTCCCATATAACTCCTTGTGGATTCGATCCTGACTCTTTGTTGGGTTACTATTATTGCAATGGACCGTTTCATATCCTTGTTTTGAGGTGTGAATTGCACAAAATTAGAGCACAAGGCATATTGGGAAATTAAGAAGGTCAACTTTGATATGGATCAAGTTGGGGAAAAGCGGATGTTGCAACTGAACGAGCTCGAAAAGTTTCTACTGCACGCATATGAGAATGCGAAGTTGTATAAAGATAAAACAAAGGTATGATATGTCAAAAAAATTTTGCATCATGAGTTTGAATCTGGTCAAGCCGTTCTATTGTTCAATTCAAGGTTGAAGCTCTTTCCTGGGAAGCTCAAGTCTAGATGTTCAGGTCCATTTGGGGTGGTGGAATTCGACATCATAAAACTTTGATATACTTGGTGGATGCATGAGGGAACGTGTTGTGTCGTGTTGTGACTTTAAATCAGGTGCTTGTTTGGAGGCAACCCAATGTTTATTTCTTTCGTAGTTAATTTTCTTTTTTAGTTAGAGTCGATTAGAGTTTTTTTCTTGTTTCTTTGTAGTCATAGAAATCATAGGTGAAATGGTTTGGGATGTGTATAATGGATATATTAAGTGCTCATGGGGGTCAGGGATTTCATTCAAAAAAAATATAGCGAAAACTAGTGCCTAGGCTAGTGCCCCATGCTGCCTGGGGAGAAAAAGGCAGAAACATCATAACCCCCAACGCTAGGCCTAGCGTGACGCGCTGGGTTAGGGGTCACAAGTGAGTTTTTTTTAATTTCATTTTATTATTTTTTAAGTAAATCATTAACCCAACCCGGATACCCCTCTACACTCACCTAATAACCAATTACCCATAGAATCCCCCCACTCTAATTAAAATAACCTAAATCCCAATCCCCTCGACTCTCTCTCCATGCTCGTTCTTCTCCTTTTTGCCCCCTCTCTCTCTCTCTCTCTCTCAATTTCTCCATTGTTCTTTGCTTGCTTTCATCTCAAACTCAAATGTATGTTCTTCTTTTTCTTCTTGTATTATGTGATTTCTTGGAGTTGTAATCCCCCCTCCCCATCCCAAACGGCCCCCACTCCACAATCTCCCCTAAGTCTTTTAGACTTTATGTTGCTATGGTAGTTGGTCTGTATATAAAAATTGGTTGTTGAAATTGGTGGTGACTATGTTCTATAGAGTAGTAAACTACAATTCCATATACTTCATTCAAAATTGGGAGGGTACTCATGATCCACCATTGTTGAATAAAGAGATACACAACTAATGCCACCATGTGTTTGATAAAAAGCTTGAAAGAGTAAATTGTGCACCGGTGAAGTCTAAGTAGCCGAGTGTAGTTATATGTGATGTTGGACTAAGTGTGGGGTGTTTGGGGGTGGTTTTACATAATCCTAAGCTTGTGTTCCATGTTCACCATACCATAATCACACTACCCACACCTTGTATCATGTGTAATGTATCTTGTAGCCCTCTGTTACAATTAGCTAGTGTAGTGTATTAATTTTAGAGATTGCGGACCATGTGTTACTTGCTTGCACTAAGGCTAAGTCACTTAGCCATGTTTGACTAGTTGAATTGTCTAGAATAGCTAGTGAATTACAATTGTATGGCATGGGGAAGTCTTGAGTACCCATCGCCTTGTGGTGCAACATTTGTGCACTTTGAACCACCATTTTGAGTAGATTACATAGAGCCTTCAATTTTAAGTATGGAGTCATCTTTGACTCTCACGATGACCTTGGGAGAATTTTTGAATCATTCTCACATTCATGTTTATCATTTGTAGGTGATATGGCTCGTGACAGTGCTACCAAGGAAAAAGGAGCAGGGAAGTCCTCTACTACTACTCCCCCTCCCAAAAAGTGCAAGCAAGGTGAAGGTTCATCTCGGAAAAGCTAAAGGGAAGCAGGTTTTTGACGGGTCAAGGAGAGCACCATCGAGACCACGGACCCGCTTGGATCTGGTTCGAGAGGACGCCATCCAATGGTATCATAACTTTGAGCCATATGGGTGGTACATGTCTAAAATAGGAATCAACATGAAAACTCTGGAAAAGAACTTCCCCGATGTCCTTGCCCGGCTGAGAGATATGAAGATGGATAAGTTCCTTGAGTGCCCAGGGCATGCAAATTTGATCATGGTGAGGGAACCCTATGAAAATTGGAATGGGGATCAGTTCATATTGCGGGTTCAAGAAAAGGAAGTGCCATTGGACAAGGTGTCCTTATGCAAATTCTTGGGAGTTGATTGCCTAACTCGCGGAGGCTGTAAAAGTTTGTCAAATGCCCAAGCTACTAGGCCATACGTCACAGTTTATGTGGCGTAAATTCTAATTCAAAGTGGACAAGGACTAAGGGTGATGCCCATCTTGAGATGATCGGCTTCGACTTCAACAAAACTACCAAGGTGTGTCAAAATTTCGTGTCTTCCAGATTGATGTCGGTTGAGCAGAACAGTGAATGCACTCGAGCTCGAGTGTATTTGATAATTTTTCTAATGACTGGGTGACCCATCAATGTGGGTGAGATCATGCTAGGGGGATGTCCCGCACACTTTATGGGCGAACAATAAAACGATTCTTCTTTGGCAACCTCCTGATGCAGTACATGCTCTCCCGTGAGGTACCGCGGAGTGCTCTGACTATGATGAAGGGGTGGAGGCACCAAAGGGGTTTGTGGACATTACTTCTTTTTTGGAGTCCACGTCCAAGATGAGCTAGGCTACGAGGAATGAGAGGGATGAAAACTTCAACAGGTATCTTTATAGCTCCCTGAATGTAATAATGAGCAGGCTAGGTGTGACAGATGAGGAGAATATGCATATACACAATGATCTATCCAGTTCTTCAAAGGAGATGTTGGGGATCGCGTCTAGCAGTCTCATCCACCCATCAGAGGATGAGAATACCCACAAAGGCTTAGATGATGATGAAGATATTGGTGATGATGTCACGGGGCCTATGACTTTAGTGCCCCTAGGAGCGGATGATGATGAGCCCAGATCTCGGCTAGTGGGAACTCTGACGATGAAGGATTTGAGTATGACCCCCATTATTCCGCCTAGCAGGGAGTTTTTCTTTCCACCTTACTTTGTTTTGAATCATTATATGCATCGGGGACCATGCATAATATAAATGTGGGGTGGGGGAACTACTTGCTTAGTTGTAAGTGTATAACATTTTTTTATTAGTGTTTCTTTTAGAATTCATAGTACGAATAGTCTAATTATTTAGTAGTAGTTGTGGAAAAAAACAAAAATAGAAAAAAAAAATTAAAAAAAAACCTCTGATTTTCCCGACGATAGATCTTTTGGACAATTTTCTTGAGGGATTAAGATCCGATTAAAAATACCAAAAAGATTTTCTTTTAATTTTTTTAGGATAGTTAGGTAGCATCCCTTGACTTTTCTTTGGGCACCGGTTATTTTCCAAGGGTGTAGCTTGAACCGGGTATTTCGTTTTTATTTTTTTAGGAGTAGGATAAGAAGAAAACTGAGCTGCTCTGAGATACCTTTTGACATGTTTGGTGTTGGAATATTAGTCTATGGCATGCGCTCTGTCTTTCTGTTATATTTGATTTGAATTGTGATGCCTAAGTAAAATAAATAGCCTATCCTGTGATGCCTTTTTCTCAGTTGTTTGACTTGTCACCTAGTACAACATTTCTTAAAATTTCTCAACTATATGTGTTTGTTTGACTTCAGAGTTGAACAGAATTGTCTTGGTTGAGTCATGTGCAATGTTTGTGTAAGGATTTGTGATATTTTGTGCTATCTTGTATAGTCTAGAACTTGCCCCGTGTGTTAATCGAAGTGAAATCATTAAGTTGTGCTAGTCTAGGAGACGACGTAGGCATTTCTTGCTTGATCATAGATGTGCTTATCACTTATAAATAAAATCTTCCCGTTGCTAGCCCCTTTGAGCTTGTAGACCTTTTTTTTGGCACCCATACTACAAGTCGTATCCCTATTTTATTCTTAATTTGAGCTTGTTGAACCTTTACCTCCAAAGTCACTTAGTCACTAAAAGAAGTAAGGTGAGAGATTTGGGAAGTAGCTTTCGAGTGAAATAATGAAAAGGCCCATAAGGTGCGCTAAAGTTGTGAAAAATACCACTAGCCGATGAGCCTTAATGTATGGAGTGTGTGTCAAAAAAAAAAGAGAAAAGAAAATTGCAAGAAAAAAAAAAGACAAATAATGTTGATAGTCAAAAAGAAGAAAAGCACACACATTCTAATCTTGGTAATTCGTGCTAGTGGGGATGTAGAGTGCTTAATTGAGAAAAGGGGTATGATTTGTATGATTTGTGGTGAGTGAATTGGGTAAGAAGAAAAAATGCTCGATTCTTGAGTGTAGTATACTAAAGTTCTTAGGAAGGTTAGTCAATATCCCTTAATGTATCCTATCCGTCCCTTATCCGACATTACAATTTTAAATCCCTAATTGATCCTAGTTTGGCTAACTTACATTACTAGATATGTGCACTATGGACAAGCTTATGGTACGACCACAGAATGCACATAAAATTCTTTGTGAGAGTGGGCGAATTTTGTTCAATTATGTGATGTCCTTAATTTATGTTCAATGTCATATTTGAATGTGTGAACTATTTCTATATTCACTCTTTTGTTTGTGGGAGAGGGCACTTGATCTCATGGCGGATTGGTAATATTGTAAACTTCTCTTATTGGGTGATGCGCGTGTTGAGGGTGCTTAGTGGTACCAAGTCGGCTCTTGAGGTATGGGGGTTGTGGATAGGTTGTTTGAATTTGTTAAGTTGCATTGTATACTTGGGCATGGTTAAAAACGGAAGAATATAAATTTTGTATCTTCATGCTTGATTGTCGGTATCGACCATAGTCAAAGATAGAGTGTATGATTTGAAAAAAAAGATGAATTGGTCTTTCCTAATGAGATGTACGTTGCGGGGGCGTAGTTATAGTTCCATTGCTTGTGGGAGAGCAAGAGTCTAAGTGCGGGGTGTTGATATTCAGCTTTAAGTATGTATACTTATATGCATACTGCCTCGTATTTTACTCATGTTTCGTAGATTTCGGATGTGTAATGTAATAATTTGTGGTAATTCGTGGTATTTTTTTATGTAGGAATCATCCAGAGGCAATTTGAGACGAAAGTGCATGAATTGAAGTGCAAAGGGGACGAAATGAAAGAAAAGCCACAAAGTAGCGTCAAGGTTAGCATGGGGTGCTACCTCTGGCGCACAAATCAAAACCTCCAAATTTCTAGCGCCTCGCACTACTGATCACGCTCAACTATGTCTAATAAAAGACTAAACGGGCGTTGCAAATATAATCCGGGGTATTCAGCCCAGAGTCGATCCCACAGGTTATTTACGTATCAATCAAGTCGTTAGAATACGCAACTTTTACTCAATCAATTCTCTCAAGACTTTTTAATATAAATTGGTGATGTTTTACTAAGTCTAGTGACAATAATAATAACTAGCAATTACTAACAATGTGTTATAAACAATTATGATAAAGGTCTAAGGTTATGGTTTCCCCCGTCGGTGAACTTCCTTCTCAGATACTTC
>ML401744.1:0-49264 GCA_005239525.1 Nicotiana knightiana
AGAGATATTTAGAGCGGCTATTCATTTACTCGGAGACACGAGGTATATCTGTCGGCGTTCATAGATCCCGAGAGTCTTCTCCTATTTCCATAAACGTTGTTTTATTTTATTCAGAACAGTTATATTATTTCTTTCGGCCCAGTATTTGTAGTATTCTTTAGTAGTTCGTGAATTGTGACACCAGACCCTGGGTAGTCTTAGAGTTATTTATATAATTAGTTCGTGGTTCGTTTTTATTCAATTGTTTATTATTTTATCAATTGAAAATCATTTAAATTAAGTTTACATTAGATTTATTTATTGATGTTTAAGAAATAATCAAAGGAATTTAGCTACTCAAATTCTAACATTGGCTTGCCTAGCAAGTGTGGTGTTAGGCGCCATCGCGATCCCTAAGGTTGGGAATTTGGGTCGTGACAACAGGTACGAAGATTCATATGGGCACAATCTTGACTCTGGTTGAGATGAATACCCTTATTATAACTGGAATAGAAGCGAATTGAGACAATCACCTTAAAGAGAGAACGATAGTTTGGAGGACTTGTGTATAAGTTCATAAATAAGCTCGTAGAAAGATTTACAGAAGATGTTGAAGCCATGAACAACCTAACAATGCAAGAAAGTCAAATAATAAGTACACTTTCAGAAATCTCATTGCGTTGTGATGGTGAATATATGGAGGAGATACCATGTGAGAATAAGCCTACCCAAGAGGATGAGCATCCATGAAGAGAGCTTTTCACTGTTCAAGATGACTCTGATTCAACAGGGATGATTGAAAATAAGGTTGTAGTTAAGTGTGAAGCAACAAAGGAATAGTTCA
Source organism: Nicotiana knightiana (assembly GCA_005239525.1). Classification (NCBI taxonomy): domain Eukaryota; kingdom Viridiplantae; phylum Streptophyta; class Magnoliopsida; order Solanales; family Solanaceae; genus Nicotiana; species Nicotiana knightiana. Next base: position 824 of record ML401744.1, read on the forward strand.
AACCCCCATCCACCTATCCACTTTTGCAACATTTGGTAGAAGAGAATGATAGACAAATAATCTTGGACATACCAAAGGAATATTCACTTGACCTTTCTTCTTTGCTTTCTTGTTCAAACTTTGATCATGTGGATTTTATTGTTTGGGATTTACAGGAAGATACATGTATTGATCATATGAAAGAATGCAGGAACAAGTTGAGGATGATCATGAACGAGCAACTTACCGCTGAAAGTGAGGACAAGAAAGAAAGAAAAGAGCGGGTCTTGTCGGTATCCTCAGAAGAATTGGGCTTAATAAGCTCCATAAAGAATCCCAAAGAGCGAAAACGAGGAATGAATTCAGAATTAGTGGTCGAGTTCATAAGTTCTTGGAAAAGAAGAAAATTCAGGGAAGTATCCTTTACCTTGTGCTTTTTAATTATATGTCATAGGGACAAGCCACAACTTAAAGTGTGGAGTGGGGATATATTTATATGTTGTATGTATGAAAGTTTTAGTTTTTGTTAGTTTTAGTAGTAAAGATAGAGAAAATATTGAAAAATCATTAAAAAAATTAAAATTTTTGATTTTTCCTGACGATGGATATCAATTCGACGGGTTTCTTGAGGAATTTAAATCGAAAGAAAAATACAAAAAAAAAATTCTTTTGTTAGGTAGTGTATTCATCCCCCCTTGGTTTTTTTTGTGCCACGGTTCTTTTCCAAGGGTCTTGTTTGAACCAGATGAAATTAGTTTTTTTTATTTTAGTTAGAAGTAGGAAACCTTGTGCTATGGTTTGAAATAAAAGCAATATATATTGACTTTGTTATGCCTTGAGAATAGTAAGTGTTAGTTATGACGCTTAAGCTCGTGTTTTGACTCTTGTGTAAGTACCTTAAATTGTATGATCTTAACGTTGCTTAACTGCTTTGACTAGAGTGTCTTGATAAATTAATCCTGAGTGAGTTAGGTGCCATGTGTGTGTGAGGTTCGTATGATTCTGTGCATTGAATTTGATGTCTAGAACTTGTCCCGTGTATTTGCAAAGCGAAATAATAGTTTTATTCAGTCTTGGAAGTGATATAGGTGTTTTTTTGTTGAGCCAGTTATATGTTATTACACACCTAATTATTATGTATTGTAGTTAACCTCATTGAGCTTGTAATCCTATTTTTTTGGTAACCACATTACAAACATCACCCATTTGCTTGAATTGATCATCTATTTGAACCAGTTACCTCTCGTGAGCACTTGAAATTATTGTGAACTTTGTAAAAGTTGAATGTTGGGTGGTGGTTGCTTTGGCTTTTGAGTAGAACTATTAAAATAAGGAGAAAGGTGCAATGAATTAAAAAAAATAAGAGCCACTTGAATTGAAAAATAAAAATAAAAATTTATGTAGTTGTACGATCGTGAAAAATGATCTTTAATAAGCGGTAACTCTTGATGTAATGGTGCTTAAATAATGTGGGGAGTTAATGCATGTTGATGTCAATGTGGAGTATGGTTTGAAATAAGTGTGAGTTTTGAATGTTAAAGGATATGTATTAAAGTGCTTAGGAAGGTGTAGCCACTTTTATATCTGAATGTTTCATACTCGTCCTGCAACCTACATTACAACTAGTTAAAAGTCCTACTTGATCCTTGACTGAATTAGCTCAATTAGTAGAGTAGTACACTACGGGCAAGCCCGTTATTATCTTTTGTGGTACGTGAATGTCGTTTATGAGAGTGAGTGAATTCTTTCTATCTTGAGTTCTTAATTATTCTTGAATTTTATTGTTTGTGGAACTACTCTCTTTTGTTGTGTGAGGGCACAATATTCAGGACAGGTAATTTCATTGACCTCTATGTTAGATTAAGTAAGTGAGTTTTGAATAAGGCGTGGTACTTGTGATCAAATCTTGAGGTGAAGACGTCACACTATTGTGCTTAATCTATTTTAAATATTCCTGGTGTGATGATTTAGGAGAGCTGCTTAGTAAGGTTGTGTATGTATAAAGTGTTGTTTGATTGCTTGAGGATGAGAAATGGTTTAAGTGTGGGGTGTTTATGGTAGGGTATAATCTTATGTTTTATTCGATTATTAAATTCCAATTTACTGCACTTTAGTTGAGTTTGGGCTTTAACCGCTAGTGTTTTGCACTAATTGCGTGTATTTATGCCTTGTAGGAGTGATTCCGGACTATGTAGATGTTATGGAATGAATTCAAGTGATTTGAAGCTTTGAGGTATGAGTAAAATCTCAAGGAATTAAGCCGGGATCGTGTTCAGGGATCAACGGATGATAGTTAAGAACGAACGAAAAATCGAGCAGGCATAATGCGCAGTGACCAATAAAATGCAGTTAACTTTTCGCTCGAAACTTCGTTTGGGTTCCGCAATAGATTGTTGAAAAGATAATTCAAATAGCTACAACATTTTTCAAATACACAACAGAACAAGGTAAAAAGTGCACGGCAAGTACGCAGCCGCGCATATGGGGCCGAACAGTGTGAAAAGCGCGCGGCCAAGTGTGCAGGCACACTTCCAGGTGCGCGGTCACGCACGTCCTGTCCGAGAAAAATGTCCTTTTCACATAGGAGAAGGTGTATATATTTGGGTCCGACCCTACTTGGTATATATACATGGAAAAATGGTACTTTTTAGGACTTTAGACCTAAGGAAGCTAAGGAGAAGTTGGAGAAGGAAGAGCACAAAGAATCCATCATTCAATCCCAACTCAAGACAAGGGTTTGGATTATTTTATATTTTTCTTTAATTTACACTTAATTGTGATGAATTGCCCCATATATATGGAGTAGTTCTCTTTAGAGTTTAATGGATTTGGTGTATTGATATTTGTTTGTGGATAACTAACTCTAGTTTTATGTATTAAATCATTTTAGATGTTTTAACTGTGGCATCCTTATTCACTTGTTAATGTAATTGAGAGAGGCATAACTTGTGATATTGTTGCTTTATATTTAGTTGGTTGAAGTCATTAATTCTTCTTAGTAATCGAAAGAGGCTAGTTGAATTGTTGACTAAACTATGTTAGGAGGATAATCGAAAGAGGTTCTCCGAAAGATCAATCTACTACGAATTCTTGCATATCTTCACGCATTTAAAATTGGTTCATATTGTGAGGTTGAGACTTAATCGAGAGAGGAGTTTCTACTAAATAATTGAACTAATAACCAAGTGAATTCGAGAGACTCACTTGAACATTAGAAGTTAATTATCTAGAGTTAAATCTCAAGCATGCATCTTGCACCTATTCTATCAACCCTATCTTTCCCCCCATTGATATCTTCCTTTGCTTACTACCTGCATTATTTGTCACTAGTCAATAATTTAGAATCTTAGTTAATTTAAGTTTTATATAAACCTCAATTGTTTTGATCATCTTGGGTAGCAATCTTGCTACAAACTATGATAATATTGTTTAACTTCAATCCATGTTGATACGATATTATATTATACTATATTCGACTAGTGAGCCTAAGTTTATACGCTGCGGGTTTTGCGCTCGTCAGCATTCACGAGTTCCGTGATTTTAAAACGGTTGCTCAATTATTAATAATTGGCCTAATTATTTGATTTATGACAAAGTTAGTTAAATTAGCTAATAATTAATTTTCTTTTTGAATATAAACTTTAAAAAATTGAAATTATACATTATGTGTTGTTAATAATTATTTATTCTCTTTGAGTTAACAAATTTGGAGTTTTAAAATTATTCTAAAATAAAATACGAAAATAAAAAAGTCAATTCAAATCAGGGAGTAGTTTCTTCCTAATAATCTATATGTATAAAATACTAAAAATATTTTTTATATAGAAAATAAATTGATTTTGAATATAAACATAAAATATTATTTCGAATTTATAGATAGAAATACTTAAGTTGATATAAAAATAAGTTCATTTGCTTATGGAAAAATTCAAATAATGCAAAAATAACAATTATTAAGGATATCAATAAATTTATGACAAAATAGTAAAATTACTTATCTCTTTATATTTTTTAAAAATTCAAAAGTATAATTTGATTTAAATATGATAGTATTTTGATTATATGTAAAATTCACAATGGAAAAAGAAATAATCTATGATATTAATAAAATGAGATTTTGTTAATAAAATGAGTTTTAAAAAATAAGAATATTTCTAGAGTAAGAAAATATAAATCTATGTTGTATTAAAAGAGAATTATCATCAAAATATTAAGTCGGTTGATAAGTTAATAAAAGTCATACTAGTAAATGTATAGTACTAAGTACTTGCTAATTTAATAAAAAATAAACAAGGAAGGAACAAACAACCTATTTGTATCTATATATCTATATATTATTAAATATATATATTATTAAAAGGAGAGAGAAAAGCCTACACATTAACCAAGTGGCAACCTCATGATAGGACACTTGGCAATTTAGGACAAAGTTAGTTAGGTTAGGTAATAATTAGTTTTCTTTTTGAATTTAAATTTTTAAAGTTTAAATTATGCCTTATGTGTTGTTGATAATTAGTTACTCTCTTTGAGTTTACAAATTTGGAGTTTTAAAATTATTTTAAAATAAAAAATGAAAATAAGAAAAACAGAACTCTTAATTCAAATTGAGGAGTAGTTTCTTCCTAATATGACAATTTATATCTATGAAATACTAGAAATATTTTCTTATATATAAAATAATTTGATTTCGAATTTAAAGATAAAAATACTATTTCGGATTATAGATAGAAATGTTCGAGTTGAGATAAAAAAAAAAGTTCAATTGCTTATAACAAATAATGCAAAACTAGCAATTGTTAAGAATATCAGTAAATCTATGACAAAATAGTAAAATTACTTATTTGTTTATATTTTTAAATAATTCAAAAGTATAATTTGATTTAAATATGATAGTATTTTGATTATATGAAAAATTCAAAAATGAAAAAAAAACTAATGTATAATATTAATAAAGTGAGATTTAAAAAATAAGAATATTTATAGAGTAAGAAAAAAAACTAATCTATAATATTAATAAAGTGAGATTTAAAAAATAAGAATATTTATAGAGTAAGACAATATATATCTATGTTATACTATAAGAGAATTATCATCAAAGTATTAAACCAATTGACAAGTTAATAAAAGTCATATTAGTAAATGTATAGTACTAAGTACGTGTTAATTCAACAAAGAATAAATCAGGAACAAAAAATTTATTTAATTACTATATGGTGTGTATCCTTTAATTTGGTATAAATTTTGTTATATTTTTGTATACTATAACAAAAAATAAAATAACAACTAATTTATTAAAATAATATGATATATTATATAATAATTTTATAATGTTAATATTCTTTTAAATCGCACGAGTACTAACACTAATGTCTCTCTTTCTGTTCGGAAGAAGAAGGGATCATTTGGATGCCTCAAAAAAGAGTAAAAAAAAGGGTTAAGGAAAAAGAAATGCCTGAGCTCGAGTTCGAACCGGGAACCTCTAGTGTGTGAGACTAGCGTGATAACTAACTACACCATCCAGACAAGCTACTTAAAAAGTAAATTATTTTAAGTTCAGATTAATAATAGTCTAACTAGTAATGAAGGATTGTTAGTAATGATTTCTTTCCCTGAGAATTATTGTCTCATTTGAAAGCCCCACCTCTATGAACCACAAGATAAACAAAAAAAATATTTTGTTGCCCTTGCTCACTCTAAATAAAGTTAGTTTCATCAATGTCAAATAGATGGCCATTGTTCCTTTGTGTGTATATCACAATACACCACATAACGTGTTTCACAATACTTTTTCTTAAAAGTACAATAGTGTCTTAGCCAACTTGTAAAATAACGCATTTTTACTTTTTTTAATAACGACAGTGTCTTGGTTAATTTGACTGTATTTCGTCTATTCCATATAGTATTTGCTACCACCTTCCATCAGTCAAATACCGAATAATTTTACTCATCGATGCTTAGGTACATACTTCACACATATAAAAACATACATAATATGTATGCATTTGATATGTAAGAATAACATTAGTTGATAAGAAAAGCCACAATTATCACTTGTGTAAGTTTTGATAGAATCTTGAGGATATAAAAGTTCTTATAGATACCCTATTTTGATGTAGAGTCTAAAAAGACTTAACATAACATAAACATGATAGTTGCTTCTTAACATTCTAAGAAGGATACAATCGATTATTGCTTAGCATCATAAAAATACTTTGGAAAAAAGACTAATAACATGTTACGCCAATCTTCTAAAATTAACTTATTATGAGAAGTGCTTTTCTCGAATGTACTTTTCAAAAAAATGATTTTTGGTGATAAGTAGTTTGTGTTTGGCTAATTAATTTGAAAAATACTTTTGAGCATTAATTAATGCTTGACCAAGATTTTAAAAGTTGCTTCTAAGTATATTTTGCTCAAAAGTGCTTCTCAGAAAAGTGCTTTTGTTATTTTTCATAAAAAAAAATAGCATGTTTTCCCAAGTTTTTTTTGGGCCAAAAGTATTTTTTTCCAAAAATTGAGGTGTTTGACCAAGCTTTTAGAAGAAAAAAAATTGTTTTTGAGGATAAGTAAAAGCAATCTATGAGAAGCAGAAAAAATAGTTTCTCTTCAAAAGAGTTTAAAACTACACGAAAACCAAAACCAATCACAATAGTTTGCTAGGACTATGATTTATTTCCTCTCCTCCTTTGAATTTTTGTTATTTTCAAAGAACTTTTGACTCTTTCCCATCTCTTTATTGTCTCTCTTTTAGTCACCTTTTATATCTAAACTTCCAAAAGCAAGTTAATAAATGATCTCCCAACTAATTCATCAGGGTAGAAATATAGGTTAGAATGATTTCAACAAATGCAAAAAATATTAGGTCAATTTTTGTATATTATCTAAGTTTTGATGGATAAGTTACCCGATATTTATACTGGTAAAAAATAACAAATATTCGATTTAATAATTGAAGTGCAGCAAGTTGACTCGGCCGTCATCTTCATAAAAACACGAGATTTTTACAAAAATAGCAAAACATATTAACTGTTTACTTTTTCTAGCTATATACATGAATTATATATTGATTATATTGTTACGCCACGTATTTTCGTACGTAAAAGTATGCCGTAAGCAAACTGATGTAAGACAAAATATGAGATCATCTTTGAAAGTATATAAATTAATTTAATGTTACCTTGGAGGTTACATATATTGAAGATCATGAACAACAAGTACAAAGAGGTTTGGAAGGTTCAGAAGCTAAAGGAATTGAAGAAAATAATATTTCGTTGAAAGTTGACAAGTTGGGAATATTATAACCCGTACCTTTGTGGTGAGACTATGGTTCTTAACATGATAAGAGGGTTATGTTATGAGTTATTTTAGTCGTATGATAGTTATGTGTTAAGTTTTAAAGTCAAGCGAGTTGTGGAACAAAAGTCAATGAAAGTCATCAAGTTACATTCATAAGTTTCACTGAAATTTGGGTCAAATGACACTGAGTTTTTCTCCCAATATGCTTATATTTATGGGGTTATCCCCCCATAAAATTGAATATCTATGAGTCTATTTTCTAACGCATTAAATCTTTTGTCAATACGACATCGGAGTAGAGAGATATATGCGATTTGGCGAGACTGCGCAGACTGCATAGGTGACAAGTAGGTGTGTCACCTACTTGCTTAAATGAGGACTAAAAATGTCCAAAAAGGGGGCCAATTCGGGTCGGCCAAAGATCCATTTTAAGGGATTATTCCCTTTGTATATCAAACTCATTATAGAGCATAAAAACCAGAGACAAACCCCTGCAAAATTCTCCAAAAAATTCAACACAAACCCTCATTGATTTTCTCTTCTTTTCAAGTTCTAGTTGGAGGAAAACCTAAGGGTTGAAGAACCAAGATATGAGCTAAGATATTCACCAAATAAGGTAAGTATACTGCTCTCTTTCATCTATTTTTCTGCTGGAAAAGTATAGAAATTTGCTCTACAATTGTAAGAACTCACGAGACGGGGTGGGCGGCTAGTCGTTCGTCGTAATATTTTTCGGATTGTTTGACACTACTATGATGGTCGTTTTGCGTATGAAGAGATTAGGGGGTGTTGAACTGTTTTGTGTGTATTTTGTGATGGATATAAGGTTGACAAATTATGTATATATGTTGTTATTCTTATGTTCATATGTTGTTGGTATTATCTCGAAGTGGCAGGAAGTAAAGATTATAAGGAGATGCTGCGCGTTTTAATATAGAATAAGCATGTTGTTCATTGTGCATAGTTGTATCTTTCATAACTTAATGATAAAATTATTATTGTTGTTGTAGATTAAGGTGTGAAGAGACGAGTTCAACGTGGTTATTGGAAAGGTTTTGATAAGGTATGTTAAGGGTAAATATTTTCTTCATTCGGCATGATCTCGTAACAACATGCATTTGATAACGAGACATAAAGAGAAATGAGTACTCCTGAATTTATGTACATTATCCTAGTCTCATAAGTTACAATATTCTCCCTTATTGGTATTTTATATTCAGTTAAGTGTTGTCTTCTTCTAGTAAAGAGAGCAGAGGGTATATATATAACATTACATATTTTCACCACCATTGAAATATAACGGTGGGTAGGCCCCTACTGGGCAACCTCTGGTCAGATGATAAGTTATATACCGAGCCTATTGTGGCCGAGTACCTATCAGCGAGCCAATAATGGCTAAGTGTCACGACCCAATTCCGGAGTCGTGATGGCACCTGTCGTGGAACCATGCAAGCCACCCATTTTATCTAATCTAAATGCAATTACCAATAAAATATCCTTCTTAATAAGTCTGTGGATAATAATAATAATAAATCAGAATTTAAAAACAATTTTATGAAAATCAAAACCCAAATCCTACAAACCCCGGATCCAGTGTTACACAGTCACGAGCTGCTAGTACTTAATACAACCAAAAAATAAATGACCAACATAGTCTGACAATAAATACGACAGGTAGAAAAGGAAGAGAAGACGAGATCAAGGTCGCCAACTGCTACCTCGTCAACTCTGATGAACACTGCTGCTACTCACTGACCAGAGTTGAATCCCGTTGTACCTGGATCTGCACACAAGGTGCATGGGGTAACGTGAGTACACCAACTCAGTAGTAACGAAACCAAACTACGGGTTGAGAGGTAGTGACGGACTAAACCTCCGATAATTCGAACAACAGTATATAACTTGGACATGACAATAATATATCAGAAAATAAACAAGATGCATCAATTTGTGTCTGTAGCCCCGCATACTAGCATGAATTCATATAGAATCAAGAATGGTGTGTACTCAATAATCCAACTCTCATAAGGTGGTCCACTCAGTACTAGAATACGGCCTTCCAGCCCAGAGAAAGTCCATCGCGGATATTACATAAACACAGGTGACACAATCACCTAGTACTGAGGAAAAAGGTTGATCCATCCCCACGGAGAAGATCCATCTCCGGAACATAAGACTCGGACAAGATCCATGTCCAGGGAAGATCCATCCCTAACATAACATCAGCTTCAGACAAGATCCATGCCCAGGGAAGATCTATCCCTCAATATCTATGCGCTCACTGGGGGTGTAAAGACTCCGGAGGGGATCCTATAAGACCAAGCGCTATATCAAGCCAACGAAGGCATGATTCCAGGGTCGTTGCGGTGTGCATTCCGACCTTATAACTGTCTCAAAACCAGGCTTCAAGCCTCACTCAGTCAGTACCTTCCAGTCTCACTCACAATGCTCTAACATATGAAAATCAGCCCAAACCAATGATAATATAGAATAAACTAGCAACTTACGAGACTGAGGAATGAAACATATACTATAAAAGGACTGAGTACATGGAAATAATAATCATAAATAGAGACAGCAATAATCGACCATTCCGGTTTGAACATATCGGCGTGAAGTCTTAACATTTATACTTAGCATGAATTCTATTGCGTTCAAGGTAAATGCCACCTTCACAGTACAATTATCAACCTGAGGTAACCATTAGATAGTGCCATGGGATGAGCCAGACTACAAATATTCGGTGTACGCCCGCATGCCCGTCAGTTGGCAAGTGCGTCACCTTAATTAACTTCAAATATCAAATAGTTTGGGGCTTCGAACCCTTGGTTCCAAGTTTGGAAGCGTTACTTACCTCAAAACCGGCTAATATACTACTCCGCAATGCCCTTGCCTCTAAATTCGGCCTCTGAGTGCTCCAAATCTACCCACAATCATATGTATACCATTATAATATGCTAAGGAACTAATCCCAATCGAAATGTATCAAAAATACTCAAAAATCCCGAAATTGGTCAAACCCGACCCCCGGGCCCACATCTCGGAACTCAATAAAATTTACACCACAAGAAACCTCGTCCTCCCACGAGTCTATACATACCAAGAACACTAAATTCGGAGTCCAAATGACCCCTCAAATCCCCATTTTAAAGTCTCTTAATCCCAAGCCCTAATTATCCAATTTGCACTGATTTTTCGCTAATTTCCACCATAAATCCGACCTTTAATCACATATAAACGAGTTTAAAGTCCAAAAGCCTTACCTCAATGAAGAACTATCGAATCCCCTCTTCAAAACCCTTCAAAAGCTTCAAACCCGGATGAAATATTGAGAAAAATGGCTAAAATTCGTGAAGGCACGCTTTTATACTTTCTGCCCAGTGGTTCCGCACCTGCAACCACTTACTCGCGCTTGCGGATCCTAGGTGCGCACCTGCAGAAAATCCCAAGGACCTCAACTTCCGTACCTGCGATCTCCCTCCCGCACCTGCGGCCTCGCAGGTGCGACAATTAACTCGCACCTGCAGAATCTTCTCACTCAGCCAAACTTCCGCACCTGTGGTTCCATGTCCGCTCCTGTGGAACCGCACCTGTGGCTCCCCATCTGCAGGTGCAGAAACACCAGTAACAACAACATCAACAATATCAAAACTATTCCAAACTCCCCGTTAACCACCCGAAACCATCCCGAACCCCTCGGGACCCCAAACAAACATACCAACGCATCATATATGATCATTCAATCTTAGTCGAGCCTTTGAAACATCAAACACAACATCAAAACCCAAAACACATCGAATTCAAGCTTATGAACTTTGAATTTTCTAAATCCCACCAACGGTGCCGAAACTACCCAAAACAACTCCGATTGACCTGAAATTTTGTAGACATATCCAAAATGACATTACGAACCTGTTCCAACTGTTGGAATTCCATTCCGACCCTGATAGCCTATTTTCCACTGCCAACCGGAAATCGCCAAAAACTAACTTTCGCCAATTCAAGCCTAATTCTACACCGGACGTCACAAAAATATTCCGAACACACTCCTAAGTCCCAAATAACCTAACGAAGCTGTTCGAACCATAAAATCTGCATTCCGAGGTCGTTTCCCAATAAGTCAACTCTCAGTTGACTTTTCCCATTATAAGGCTATCTTTAAAGGCTACATGACTGAACTCTCCCTACAACCATTCGATTTCAAGCCTATCGACTCTAACACATCAATAACAGAATAACCAACCTATGACAAGTCAATAACAACAATTATAATGCAGATTCTACGTAACGACGGACCGGGTCGTTACATTCTCCCCCTCTTAAATAAACGTTCGTCCTTGAACGGGTCTAGAAACATACCTGGAGTCTCAAACAAGTGACGATATCTGCTCCGCATCTCCCGCTCGGTCTCCCAAGTAGCCTCCTCCATTGGCTGACCTCTCCCCTACACCTTCCCTGAAGCTATCTCCTTTGACCTCAACTTTCTAACCTCGCAAGCCAAAATAGCCACTGGCTCCACCTCATAAGACATATCATCCTCGAGCTGAACTGTGCTGAAGTCTAACACATGAGACGGTCACCAACATATTTTATGAGCATCGACACATGAAATACCGGATGAACACTCGATAGACTGGGTGGCAAGGCAAGTCTATAGCCACCTCTCCAACCTTCTGAAGCACCTCGAAAGGACCAATAAACCGCGGACTTAGCTTTCCTCTCTTTCCGAACCTCATAACACCCTTCATGGGTGATACCTTCAGCAGTACCTTATCCCCTTCCATAAAAGAGACATCCTGAACCTTCCGGTCCGCATAACTCTTCTGTCTAGACTGCGCCGTGCGAAGTCGCTCCTGAATCAACTTCACCTTCTCCAACGCATCCTGAATCAAGTCTTTGCCCAATAACTTAGCCTCACCAGGCTCGAACCAACCAACCGGAGATCTACACCTCCTACCATATAAAGCCTCATACGGGGCCAACTGAATACTGGACTGGTAGCTGTTATTATATGCAAACTCCGCTAGTGGCAGGAACTGATCCCATGAACCACCAAAATCAATCACACAAGCCCGTAACATATCCTCCAAAATCTGAATAGTTCGTTCCGACTGCCCGTCGGTCTGTGGGTGAAATGCAGTGCTCAACTCTACATCAGTACCCATGCCCCTCTGCACGGCCCTCCAAAACTGAGATGTGAACTGAGTACCTCTGTCAGAAATAATAGAAACCGGAACTCCATGCAATCGGACAATCTCCTTAATGTAAATACCAGCTAACCGCTCTGAAGTATAAGAAGTGATGACAGGAATGAAGTGCGCAGACTTGGTCAATCTATATACAATGACCCAAATAGCATCAAAACCCTTCGAAGTTCGTGGAAGCCCAACTACAAAGTCCACGGTAATCCGCTCCCATTTCCACTCCGGAATATCTAACCTTTGAAGTAATCCACCTGGTCTCTGGTGCTCATACTTGACCTGCTGGCAGTTGAGACATCGTGATACATACTCAACAATATCTCTCTTCATCCGCCTCCACCAATACTGTTGTCTCAGATCCTGGTAGATTTTCGTGGCACCTGGATGAATAGAATACCGTGAACTGTGAGCCTCTGCTAATATCAACTCTCGAATGCCATCCTCATTGGGCACGCAAATACGGCCCTGCATCCTCATAACCCCGTCATCACCAATAGTCACATCCCGGGCATCACCCCGACGAACTCTATCCTGAAGAACTAACAAGTGGCGGTCATAATACTGTCGTGCCTTAATCTGATCAAATAAAGAAGACGGGGAAGCCATGCTAGCTACCACCCGCGGAGGTCTGACAAATCCAATCTCACCAACTGTCCCGCTAAAGCCTGAATATCAAGTGCTAACGGTCGCTCTGCTGCTGAAAGGTAAGTTAGGCTCCCCAAACTCTCGGCTCTGCGACTCAAGGCATCGACCACTACATTGGTCTTCCCCGGGTGATACAAAATAGTTAAGTCATAGTCCTTAAGAAGCTATAACCATCTCCTCTGATGCAAATTCAAGTCCTTTTGCCTTAGCAGATACTGCAAGCTACGATGATCAGTGAAAATCTCACACTGTACCCTATACAAGTAATGCCGCCAAATCTTTAAGGCATGAACAATGGAAGCTAACTCAAGATCGTTCACTGGATAATTCTTCTTGTGCACCTTCAACTATCTGGACGCATAGGCAATCACCCTACTGTCCTGCATCAAAACCGCTCCCAATCCAACTCTAGAAGCATCACAATAGACTGTGTAAGAACCCAAACTCGTAGACAATACAATACCGGAGTTGTAGTCAATGCTGACTTGAGCTTATGAAAGCTCTCCTCGCACTCATCGGACCATCTGAAACAATAGAAGAAAATCACTCCACAAAGAGACGGTAATAACCCACCAAACCTAGGAAACTCCTAATCTCCGTAGCTGAGGACGGTCTGGGCCAACTCCGCACCGCCTCTATCTTCTTCGGGTCCACCTGAATACCCTCACTAGACACCACGTGACCTAAGAAAGCTACCGAACCAAGCCAAAACTCATATTTGGAGAACCTTGCATAAAGCTTCTCATCCCTCAATCTCTGCAACACAACCCTCAAATGTTGAGCATGCTCCTCCTGGCTACGAGAGTACACCAGGATGTCATCAATGAACATAATAACGAATGACTCAAGGTAAGGCTGAAACACGATGTTCATCAAATGCATGAACGCGGCTGAGGCATTGGTCAGCCCAAAAGACATAACCATAAACTCATAGTGGCCATATCTGGTCCAGAAAGCAGTCTTCGGAATATCAGAATCCCGAATCTTCAGCTGATGGTCAGACCTCAAGTCGATCTTGGAGAACACTCTAGCTCCCTGAATTTGATCAAACAAGTCATCAATACAGGGCAAAGGATACTGGTTCTTCACTGTAACCTTGTTCAGCTGCCTATAGTCAAAGCGCATACGCATGGAACCATCCTTCTTCTTCTTCACGAACAACACCGGTGCACCCCAAGGCGACACACTAGGCCGAATGAACCCCTTATCTAGGAGTTCCTGAAGTTGTTCCTTCAATTCCTTCAACTCTAATGGGGCCATGCGGTAAGGGGGAATAGAGACAGGCTGGGTATCTGGCAATAAGTCAATAGCAAAATCAATGTCCTTGTCAGGTGGCATGCCTGGAAGGTCTGCTAGGAAAACGTCCGGAAACTCACGGACCACAGGAAAAGAATCAATGGAAGGAGTCTCACTACTAACATCCCTCACAAAGGCCAGATAAGACTCACACCCCTTTCCCAATCATACGCTGAGCCTTCAGAAAGGAAATCACCCTGCTAGGCACATACTCCACCGAACCTCTCCACTCAATCCTCGGCAATCCGGGCATAGCTAAGGTCACAGTCTTGGCGTGACAATCAAGAACCGCATGACATAGAGATAGCCAATCCATGACCAAAATCACATCGAAGCCAACAATGCTAAGCAATAATAGATCTGCCCGGGTCTCCCGAACCCCAATAGATATAATACAAGACCGATATACCCGGTCTACCACACCAGTATCCCCCACCGGAGTCGACACATGAACAGCTGGAAACAAAGACTCACGGGGCGTATCCAAGAAAGATGCATAGTATGAAGAAACATATGAATACGTAGAACCAGGATCAGATAATACCGCATCATCCCGATGACAGACTGAGATAATACTTGTAATCACTGCATCTGAAGCTATGACATTTGGTCTGCCCGGAAGTGCATAGAAACGGGCATGTCCTCCACTTGACCGACTTCCCCCTTTGGAGCGGCCTCTGACTGACTGACCTCCACCCCTGGCTGCCTGAGCGAGTGGTGTAAAAACTGATGCTGAAGCTGGAGGCTTGCTCCTGTGCTGAAATGAACTACCAGAAAGGCGGGGATAATACCTCTTGATATGACCTGGATCCCCACACTCGAAGCAACCCCTCTCACCAAATGACGGTGGGGACTGAAGGGAACCCCTGGAACCAGAGTAGCTGCTAGAAGAACCATGTGCTGAGGAACCCTGAACTGATGGTGGCCGGGATGAGCTCTGGGCTGGAAGTGCACTAAATGAGGAACGACCCGGATGAGAGCTACGGGGATCGTGTCCTAATGAAGCACCACTGTAAACTAGACGATCTGGCTGAGGAGGCCTGAATGGTTTGCCTCTGCTGTGCTGAGACTGACCTCCCGAGTGATCACCACTATAACTACCAGAACCTCGAGGCCTCTTGGACTCTCTCTCAACACGCTCCTTGCGGCGCACTGACTCAATCTCCCCGTCTATGTCAATTACCTCCTCAAAAGAAGAGCCGAATACCTTCTTCCTGGTAAGAAAAATCCGTAGCTGATAAGTGAGACCATCAACAAATCTCCGAATCCTCCGTCTGTCTGTGGGAACTAGACAGATGGCATGACGGGTTAACTCAAAGAACCTCATCTCATACTGCGTCATAGTCATGTCTCCCCGACGCAACTTCTCGAACTCTTTGCGCAACTCCTCTCTGCGAGACTGTGGTATATACTTCTCCAGAAAGAGAATGAAGAACTGGTGCTATGTAAGAGGCGCTGCATCAGCGGGTCTACGCCTCTCATAGGACTCCCACCAAGCAAGTACATCTCCTGAAAACTGGAATGTAGTAAACGGAACCCCACTGGCCTCTAATATCCCTGTTGTACGTAGTATCCTCTGACACTTGTCCAAGAAGGTCTGGGCATCCTCGCCCTCTGTACCACTAAAAGTCAGAGGCTGGAGTCTGTTGAACCTCTCCAACCTACGCTGCTCATCATCAGCTAAAGCTGGGACCACATAATCCTGTACCGGAGCAATCTGCTGTACTAGGGCTGCCCCAGTTGTCTGAACTTCTTGGGTGACCTGCTCAGGGGTCCGGGCAGCTGGAGTCTGGATGCCTCCCTCGACCTGAGAAGTAGTAGCAGTAATAGACATAGCGACGACCTGTGCCAAGCTGGTGTATACCGTCAAAATCTGGGCTAGGGTCTCCTGAAGACCCGGAATCACAATGGGCACTGCTGGTGCCTGAGTCTGCCCCGCTGGAATCTCAGCTGCGGGGACCTGATCTTGGGCAATGAGATGGTCCACAAGTGCTGCCCCGACTGCTGTGCGGGCTGCACCCCTCCCTCTGTCACGGTCTCGACCACGGCCTTGACCTCGGGCTGGTCCTACTGGTGTCTGGTCACTACTATCGGTAACACGAGTCCTCACCATCTGTGAGAGAATGAAAACAACAAAAGTTTAGTTTCAGAGTTCAACAGAGTCGTACGACAGAATTCAAAGATGTGGGACTTTCCTAAGGCTTCTGTAGCCTCTCTAAGATAAGTACAGACGTCTCTGTACCGATCCGCAAGACTCTACTAAACCTGCTCATGACTGGCGAGACCCATTTAACCTAGGGCTTTGATACTAACTTGTCACGACCCAATTCCGGAGTCGTGATGGCGCCTGTCGTGGAACCAGGCAAGCCACCTATTTTATCTAAGCTAAATGCAATTACCAATAAAATATCCCTCTTAACAAGTCTGTGGATAATAATAATAATAATAATAAAAAAAAATCAGAATTTGGAAACAATTTTATGAAAACCAAAACCCAAATTCTACAAACCCCGGATCCAGTGTCACACAGTCATGAGCTGCTAGTACTTAATACAACCAAAAAAGAAATGACCAACATAGTCTGACAATAAATACGACAGGTAGAAAAGGAAGAGAAGACGAGATCACGATCGCTAGCTACTACCTCGTCAACTCTGATGAACACTATTGCTACTCACTGACCAGAGATGAATCCCGTTGTACCTGGATCTGCACACAAGGTGTAGTGGGTAATGTGAGTACACCAACTCAGTAGTAATGAAACCAAACTACGGGCTGAGAGGTAGTGACAGACTAAACCTCCGATAATTCGAATAACAGTATATAACTTGGACATGACAGTAATATATTAGAAAATAAACAAGATGCATCAATTTGTGTCTGTAGCCCCGCATAATAGCATGAATTCATATAGAATCAAGAATGATGTGTACTCAGTAATCCAAATCTCATAAGGTGGTCCGCTCAGAACTAGAATACGGCCTTTCGGCCCAGGGAAAGTCCATCCCGGATATTACATAAACACGAGTGACACAGTCACCTAGTACTGAGGAAAATGGTCGATCCAGCCCCACGGAGAAGATCCATCTCCGGAACATAAGACTCGGACAAGATCCACGTCCAGGGAAGATCTATCCCTCACATAACATCAGCTTCGGACAAGATCCATCCCTCAATATCTGTGCGCTCACTGGGGGTGTAAAGACTCCGGAGGGGCTCCTATAAGCCCAAGCGCTATATCACGCTAACGAAGGCATGATTCCAGGGTCGTTGCGGTGTGCAGTTCGACCTCATAACTGTCTCAAAACCAGGCTTCAAGCCTCACTCAGTCAGTACCTTCCAGTCTCACTCACAATGCTCTAACATATGAAAATCAGCCCAAACCAATAATAATATAGAATAAACTAGCAACTTACGAGACTGAGGCATGAAACATATACTATAACAATATTGAGTACATGAAAACAATAATCATAAATAGAGACAACAATAATCGACCGTTCCGGTCTGAACATATCGGCATGAAGCCTTAACATTTATACTTAGCATGAATTCTATTGCGTTCAAGGTAAATGCCACCTTCACAGTACAATTATCAACCTGAGGTAACCATTAGATAGTGCAATGGGATGATCCAGACTACAAATATTCGGTGTACGCCCGCATGCCCGTCACCTTAATTAACATCAAATATCAAATAGTTTGAGGCTTCGAACCCTCAGTTCCAAGTTTGGAAGCATTACTTACCTCAAAACCGGCTAATATACTACTCCGCAGTGCCCTTGTCTCTAAATTCGTCCTCCGAGTACTCCAAAATCTACCCACAATCAGATGTATATCATTATAATATGCTAAGAAACTAATCCCAATCAAAATGTATCAAAAATACTCAAAAATCCCGAAATTGGTCAAACCCGACCCCAGGGACCACATATCGGAACTCAATAAAATTTACACCACAAGAAACCTCGTCCTCTCACGAGTCTATACATACCAAGAACACTGAATTCGGAGTCCAAATGACCCCTCAAATCCCCATTTTAAAGCCTTTTAATCCCAAACCCTAATTACCCAATTTGCACTGATTTTCCCCTAATTTTCCACCATAAATCCGACCTTTAATCACATATAAATGAGTTTAGAGTCCAAAAACCTTACCTCAATGAAGAACTATCGAATCCCCTCTTCAAAACCCTTCAAAATCTTGAAACCAGGATGAAATATTGAGAAAAATGGCTAAAATTCGCGAAGGTACGCTTTTATACTTTCTGCCCAGTGGTTATGCACCTGCGGATCCCAGGTGCGCACCTGCGGAAAATCCCAAGCACCTCAACTTCCGCACCTGCGATCGCCCTCCCGCACCTGCGGCCTCGCAGGTGCGGCAATTAACTCGCACCTGCGGAATCTTCTCACTCAGCCAAATTTCTGCACCTGCGGTGCCATGTCTGCTCCTGCGGAACCGCACATGCGGCTCCCCATCCGCAGGTGTGAAAACATGAGTAAGAGCAACATCAGCAATATCAAAACCATTCCAAACTCCCCGTTAACCACCCGAAGCCATCCCGATCCCCTCGGGACCCCAACCAAACATACCAACGCATCATATATGATCATTCAATCTTAGTCGAGCCTTCGAATCATCAAACACAACATCAAGACCCCCAAAACACATCGAATCAAGCCTATGAACTTTGAATTTTCTAAATTCCACCAACAATGCCGAAACTACCCAAAACAACTCCGATTGACCTGAAATTTTGGAGACATATCCAAAATGACATTACGAACCTGTTCCAACTGCTGGAATTCCATTCCAACCCCGATAACCTATTTTCCACTGCCAACCAGAAATCGCCAAAAACTAACTTTCGCCAATTCAAGCCTAATTCTACACCGGATGTCACAAAAATATTCCGAACACACTCCTAAGTCCCAAATCACCTAACGAAGCTATCCGAGCCATAAAATCCGCATTCCGAGGTCGTTTCCCAATAAGTCAACTCTCAGTTGACTTTTCCTATTATAAGGCTATCTTTAAAGGCTACGTGACTGAACTCTCCCTACAACCATTCGATTTCAATCCTATCGACTCTAACACATCAATAACAGAATAACCAACCTATGACAAGTCAATAACAACAATTATAATGCAGGTTCTACGTAACAACGGACCGGGCCGTTACACTGAGACTGAGCCTAATATGGTCGAGCGCCTATGAGAGAGCCTACTACAACCGAGCAATTTCATGTATCGAGCATTATGGGGCCAGACAACTATTTTACTTACTATAGTGAGAGAGTTGATTCAGTATTAACAGGTAAGTATATCCCAGATCATGTCTGACTCCCATTTACTTTTAGTTATTCTATTGCCTTACATACTCGGTACATTATTTCGTACTGATGTCCCTTTTTCGGGGACGCTATATTTCATGCATGCATGTTCAGATAGACAAACAGGTAGACCTCTTCAATAGGTGTTATCCGAGTTCAGTTTGATCGGTAAGCTCCACGTCATTTGGAGTTGCCGGGTCTAGGGTTTTGAGTACATATATTATGGTTAAGGCGGGGCCTTGTTCCGGCCACAGTTCATCTATCAGTAGAGGCTTGTAGACATATCATGTCAGTCAATGCAGTATGTCGGGCTTGTAGGCCTTGTATGTATATATTTTTTTGGTTTGTCAGCTGTAGTAATGACGACATTGTCAGCCCAACTTTATATTGATGTACAGTCAGAGATAGTATCCGTTCAATTTTATAGTTTTTTCACAAATTATTTTACAATGTGGGCATATGGAAAAAGTATGACATTGTATGTTTAGAGTCCCTCAATCTCAAGTTGGTATGCTCGGTTAAGTGTGTAGGTATATATATATATAAACTTTATACTCCTCCGTTCATTTTTACTTGTCCACTTTGGACTTTGCATGCCCGAAACAGTAAATAAAGTGCATAATTTACCATGATACACATATTAATTAGTGTATAGTTTTAATGAATTTGAGAAATGATTTGGAATGAATAATTAATGATAAGGGCAAAATAGGATAAATAATATTTTCTCTTGATATGCGAAAAGTGACAAGTAAAAATAAAATTTTATTTTCAGAATACTTGACAACTAAGAGCCCGTTTGGACATAGAATAAATCAGCGTTTGTTCATAAAATTTTTAATTTTCACTTGAAGATGCATTTTGGAAAATTTCGAAAATTTAAAAAACTCCAAAAAACTATTTTTCAAAATTTTCACTCAAACCACACACAAAACTTAAAAAACAATTCAAGCTGAAATTTATGTCCAAGCATAACTCTAAATTTCAAATAACATTTTCACTTGAAATTTTTTTTCATCATTTTTTGGAATTTTAGAATTCTTATGTCCAAATGCCTACTAAAAGTGAACGGAGAAAATATATATTATACCTTTATAGACTATTTATAATTTAACTGGTTGGATGAACGAGTATTTATTTGAGTTACAGTGGGACACAAATTGAGAAAGAGAAAAGGTCTTTCTTTACCTTCTCTCTCCTCTTCTTGCCCAGAAATTTGTAGTATTTAGCAATGTGACAAAGACATGTTAATATTTAGGTGCACCCAACTTAGCCAACTGTCTACCAATGACCTCTAAAGCCAACCCCTTAAGTCAGAAACAAACTTACTCCTTTACTGACTTCTGTTTGAAACCCTCTCTAAAACCCCATTAAAATAATATTATTTCGAAGTCTAAAAAACCAAGGTGTCTGTATCTACTGACTCTACTCCTTTACTTTAATTCAAAATCAAGAAAAGCTCAAATTTTTCTATTTCATTGCACTTTTGTCTTTACCCTCCCTCCTCTCTTTCCTCTCTCTCACTTCAAATCTAGGGTTTCATTTTTCTTTTTCTTTTTCTTTTTCATCTTTGTTTTGCTATAGAGCTGTTTGTCAACTTTTTTCACTCAAAATTACAACTTGGGATTCTCTTATAGAGTTTTAGATTTTAGCCATTTTTTCAGTCTTGAGCTTTAATGTGTGATTTTTTGTAGTTCTTTTAGTTCAAGATTCACTGTTTAGCTTTTTTCACTAAAAACTGCAACTTGGGTTGTCTTTTAAAGTTTTAGATTTTTCAGTCTTGAGTTTTAATATGTGATCTTTTTTTAGTTCTTTTAGTTCAAGATTCAATCTTTAGCATTTTTTAACTGTGTTCTTTCCCTTGTTTGTGGTTCTTTCTTTACTGGAAAGTCCAACATTTCCCTTTATTTTTCTTGTTTTTAGCGTTATAGTCCATTTCTGAAATACCCCACTTAAGCCCTTGTCAGGTTTTTAAGTTTCAATCTTTTTTTATATAGAAGCAAAAAGAAACAGTTTTAGTTGAGAAATTTTTAGTGAGTAAAGTTATGTTGTTTTTAAGATCTTTATTTTGGTTGAATTTTGAGTTGTAGTGTTAGTATTTTTGTCTAATATATGTTAAAGTTCCAATCTTTTTGAGTATAGAAGCAAAAAGAATCCATTTCTAAGTTCTGAAAATTTTAGTGAGTAAATGCATGGATGGAAGGGAAGGGATGGTGTTATCTGGGGGTGGTGGTTATTATCTCAATAGAGGGATTAGTGGGTCTAATTCAGGGTCTGTGGGACCCACAGGGGTAGTACCTGTACCACCTGGTTACAATGTAGTTCAGTCCAATGTAGGAGGAGGTGGTAGTACATACCAAGTTGTTGAGAATCCATCACCTAATAATTTTGCTCCTCATGGTATTAATATGAGTGTTGTAGCCTCTAGTGTTTCACCTAGTGATCCAGTGAAAAAGAAGAGAGGTAGGCCAAGGAAATATGGTCCTGATGGAGGGGCAAAAATGTCATTAGGACTATCACCCTTGTCATCTAGTCCTTCAACTGGCTCTATTACTCCAGGGCCGAAGCGCGCCAAGGGCCGACCTCCTGGAAGTGGATGGAAGCAACAATTGGCTCCACTTGGTAAGTTCTAAGTTGGTTGAACTTAATGGATCATGGCATTCTTTTAATGTTGTGTGAATTGATGAGTGAGGAGTTTTTTTGAACTCTATTTTGTACTTATTTGTCAAAAGTGTGTTGTAAAGATGATGTATAACCTTTGCATTACATTGGAAATGAGATGATATAATTTCATATTTTGTATTTATGAGCTTCATTATCACCTATTGACATGTGATGTGACTAAGCTTCCCCTGAGCCCGGGGGTCCATCGGAAACAATCTCTTTAACTTCATGCGGTAGGGGTAAGGCTGCATACACATTACCCTCCTCGGACCCCACTGTGGGATTACATTGGGTTTGTTGTTGCTGTTGTTGTTGCTGCTGTGCTTCATTATCACCTAATTGTTACTCCCTCCGTCCCAATTTATGTGACGGTGTTTGATTGCGCATAGGGTTTAAGAAAGAAAGGAAAAACCTTTGAAACTTGCAATTTAAAATGAGTCATGAATATTTGTATGGCTATAAATCATCTTACTAAAGGTAAAATGGATCTTTTAAAGTGAAATTGTTACTAAATACAAAAAGGTGTCATTCTTTTTGGGACTAACTACGATGAAAAGAGTGTCGCATAAATTGGGACCATGGGAGTACGAGTTTTTGGGGTTTGAGTTATTGTGTGTCTAATCTATAGTATATGGTGCTTTTGTCACTAAGAACTAGGGCTTACAACCTGAAACTTGTTTACATTTAAAAAAGAGAATATAATCTTATGAGGAATCCAAACTCAGTTTGACGCCCATATTATTATTATTATTATTATTATTATGCGTAACATCCTGGAGAAGCAATACCTGAAATGATGTTTCCACCACTTATAAGTCCTAAAGCTATTTGACTTCCCCCCTTCGTTCATAAATCTTATGTTTTTCTTTTATTATGATTATCTTTTCTGTTAGGACTGGTGGGCGGCAACGCTTCTCACTTAGTATTGTTAATTCCTGAACTTGGCCGATTAATTTTTCCAATTGTAGTTCTAGTAATTCGGAAAATGTCCCATTAATTAAATTTTAGTTCTGAAGAGAAATTGCTTGCTGCAGGTGAATGGATGAATAATTCAGCTGGATTGGCTTTCACCCCTCATGTTTTACACATCAATGTAGGAGAGGTAATGTCATCCCTCATTTGTTAAAGTAGTTTTACCTATTTTACTTTGTTGATTTGTACTTTTGAAATCATACTAGCATAAATTAAGTGCATAAATGGCATCCAAGGGTGTGGCCTAGTGGTCAATGAAGTGGGTGAGAACCATGTGAGGTGTCAGGTTCTCCACGCGGAGGCAAAAAACACTAGGCAATTTCTTCCCATCTATTCAAGCCTTGGTGGATAGAGTTGCTTGGTATTTGTTGCTGGTGGGAGGTGGCAGGTATCCCGTGAAATTAGTCGAGGTGCGCACAAGTTGATTCGAACGCTACGGTTTATCAAAAAAAAATATTTAGGTGCATAAATGATTGAGAATTTAGGTGGCATGTTACCATATATCAGCATTGCATTGAAAAGTTGTAGTGTATAATTCACATAAGCTCATGGCTCCTTTTTACACTGGACGTTGTTGGGAAGACACCCAGAAAGTTTCTAAAAGGAAGAGTTCTTACGCAGAAACGTGAAAATATGATACCAGCTTATGTCTTTGTATGCTAAAAACATACCTGTGCCCATAACATAATCAGCCAAAATTTTTGCAGCCTATTTTATTTTTGTATGATGCAAAATGTTCTTGCTTGTTTTGCCTGTTCTATATAGGCAATGGGATCATATAGTATTTTAATGTCTGCAGGATGTTGCAGCAAAATTACTGGCATTTGCAGAACAGAGGCCAAGGGCTTTATGTGTCTTAACAGCTAATGGTGCAGTTTCTGCTGTAACATTACGGCCTCCTGCAAGTTCTGGTTCTACTGTCACTTATGAGGTTAGAGTGCCGTTAATTAATTTATAATTTACTTGGTATGGGGACTTTCAAAAGCTTCCTTTCAGCTAAATTGTTATCTTCAACCCTTCGATTGTAAAAACAGAATATACCCTTGTTTACTTATTGGTGTTTGTGTAGTGCTACAGTTAGCTTGCAGATCTTTATTAGAAGTGTCGTTTATGTAATGGGGATTAATTAAGAAAATCCATTAAGGCGATCATGAATACGGTCATTGATGATGGAAAGGCTAGTGTTGATTTTATATTATTTGTTGTGCAACTGCTTAATTGTAACATCTTAATAACATGTACACCATGTCAAGTGAAGAACTTTTGCGTGTTTTTGTAAATCGTGGAGTTCTTACCTTAGAATTTTATCCTTGTATGTTAGCAATTGTTAATCCTAAATAGCATATGGGAAACTTTGACGCTAAATCAGAGTTTCTTGGCCTCTCACCTTTTCCAAGCACTGTTGGTGGAGGAATAGTGTTCAGAATGGAGGCAAGACTGAATGCTTCTCTGCACCGGTGAAGAGCCTTGGCTGATATAGGTGTTATATCAAGCCGTCTCTAAGGCAGAACCTTTTGGTGAACTCAAATGCTTTAGGGTTAGAGGTCAACGATTTTGATGTTGAAATCTTGGCATCTTACTTAGAGAGTATCCCTTCCTGATACTCCTTCACGACCCTACTATATTCAATGACATCATCGTCACCAAGGTAGCATAGGCCTTATCCCGCTTCCGGGATAAACAGGTTCCGCTGCCAGCCACACCACCATGCGATGAGAGACAAACAAGAGGGGTCGAGATGATTAGAACAATCTTATTTATCCCTCTTTATTGTTTCATACATACTGAAATTGTCGTATTAATGCAGGATAAGTAAGTTTTGTGCCAATAGAAATACATGTCAGTAACAGTGCCAGGCAAAGCTTACATAAGAAAACGAGCATTTCATATGGTCAAGTCTGGTCAAGTCTTGATTAAACCCCCTAGGACATGATCTAGAAAAACATAAGACCTCTTTAACAAGATAGTAATAATTTTTCTAACATGGCAATGTCATTTCCGATATTCATAATTTCTCAACCTCAGACATATCCCTAACCATCAATTAGATAGTGGTGTTTAATAACATGAAAACCTAGGTCAAAAGTTACATGTATAAAAAAAAAATAATAAAGTGACACCTCTGACATGATATCTAGAATAAATTAGATAAAGATCTAAAGCAATATACTTTACAAGTTTACATGGAGTATCAAGGTGTTCATCATCAAATAACTAATCCAATTAGTGACAACTACGGCTTATAGGCGTACTAAATAAAATACCCTAGAATCAGGATGTCTATTCGAACGTATAAACACACGAGAGAATGTATATTCTGCTCCATTTTTATTAAGTATTCTGCTCCTTTAAACATCATTTGAATTAGGGTGGAGAGTTGTTAACTCTTATAAACAAGATCTCTAAATTGTTAAGGGTCAAATTCACAAATATATTTCAGACCCTTAATATTTGACATAGCAATGTATGTTCTCTGTTAATACGATAGCAATATATTCCTATGGTAATGCTTTTTATAACTTGGCTAAAGTGCCCATAATCAGGTTTCAGGTTCTCTTGATCAACATTTAAAATGTATTTTGTATTTTCGACTAGTTGAAAAAAGTAAAATAACAATTAACCTTACAAACATATTTTCTAAGATGTTAAAAAAACACTTTTAATCATATGCTGAAGCATATTGACAACACGTTTGACAATATCCATAGAGCATACTTAGGTTGAGACACTTAACAAGAGAGAGTGCCATTTGCCTAAAGGTAACCAAAATGGTAAGAATCCCGATAAGTGAATCTGCATTTGTTTTCTTCTGTCCTTTTCTCCAGCCTTTTCGTGTCGTCTTCCCTTAGCTTCTTTTTCCCTTATGGGACATTCCGTTATAGAAGCTTCTGGAGATGACAGATCTTGTTCCTTTGTGGTTGCTTCATTACTTAATTTTTGGGTGGCTACATGCTAAAGTGATGAAGCAAAAAAAAAAAAAAAGGAAAAAAATGGAAGGAGAAGATGAACATATTGCTTGGTGCGACGATGTTTAATATCTAGTAGTTGATCCACTAGAGTGGTATATATGTTTATAGTATGTTAGTATCTATATATAATATAAAGCTGGGTTAGAGCAGGTGATGTGGCACCTTTCTATGGCCAGCAAACACTTTCTCCTCACATTTTTGCTGTTTGTTCTTTTTTCTCAAAAATGTGGGAAAAAAAGATAAATGTGTTTGCTGGCCATAGAGAGGTGCCACATCACCTACTCTATGACCAACTTTATATTAGATATATATACTAACAGATTGTAGACATATATACCACATAATAGGTCAACTACTACATATCGAACCTCGTCGCACGAAACAATATTTCCTTTTCTGTTTCCTTTCCTCGCAGGGAACTTTTAACAGTTTGAAGCACGATACATGTTCGGTAAGGATACTTTAGAATCACTCAGCAATTAGGTTATGTTACTCGGACTCTTCAAAAATGCCGTCAGGTATGTGTCGTATCCTCCAAAAATAGTGCATTTTGGAGGATCCAACACGGGAGCCGCAACATTTTTCGAGAGTCCGAGCAACATAGCAATTAGGTGATCAAGTGTTTATATATTTTAAGTAAAAAAAGAACTGTAGAAAGGGGAAACAATTAACCATCAACATTGGAAAAAGTATAACACCTTGTTTTTAAGAGTATCTAGATTGTTTATTATCAATGACTGCTATAATTTACGTTCTTTTCAATTATAATGCTGCTTTATATTGCCAGATAATGTTGATGTAGCGATTGGAAACGACTAACAATTCTACTGCAGACCTTTTTGTTTATGCATAATTCTTCTACTTGAGATGAAAATCAGCTAATGTGTGAAAGTTCTTCAAAAAAATTAAAACCTATTGGCCAGGTGTTTGTCTTTTGATGGACCTTTAGTAATCTTATGCCTCGAATGATATTGGACTTTTATTTTTGATAACCGATAAATCCTCGAGGACCAGTTGGTGCACGGTTCAAAACTCGGTCGATAATGATCTAGTCATCCTATAAATCTTAAGTTTGTTGTTCTTGTTACCCTTTGCCAATGCACAAGTCAGTTACTCATTTCCTTGGGAGTCTTTTGCCCCCTGCAGAGTGGAACTTGTGCTTTGATTAAACTGAGATTTGAATGTTTATCATGTTGTGCAGGGTCGTTTTGAGATACTATGCTTGTCTGGCTCGTACTTGGTCTCTGAAAGTGGTGGCCCGCGTGATCGCACGGGTGGTATAAGTATCTCGGTTAGTAGCCCTGATGGGCATGTACTTGGTGGTGCCATTGGTGGTAGGCTCATTGCAGCCAGCCCTGTACAGGTATTATTTTGGTTCTTGTGAAAATTTTCCATTTGAGAGGTCGGGTTTGATTTCACTGCAGCATTTAAGAGGCCTCAATTTTTTAAACTTCTTTAAATATATATGAACTTCTCCCTTCTCAGAAAAATAGTCATGAACTTTTCCTTAAAACAGGGAATGACCCTTGTGGTCCGGCCCTTCCCCGGACCTTGCGCATAGCGGGAGCTTATTGCACGGGGCTGCCTTTTTTCCCCCTTAAAACAGGGCAATGTAAATGTATATCGTGTTCAATCCATTTCCACCGCCTATTGAAATGTATCAAGATTAGACCAAATTTATCAAACTCCGATCAAATTAAGTTCAGATTACGGAATTATCAAACAAGAATTTAAAAATTGGTTGTGAAGTTGCTCTTGTTATACTGAACTTGCTCTTATCGTATTTGGATTCTATGAGTTTCTACACGCTACCCACTTGTGGAAATTTACTGAGGTTTTTTGTTGTTGTTGTTGTTGAGTCCCGTACACGCTATCTTTGACGTGGAGATCAGAAGTATCTGTTTCCTATGTTCTATGAAACAAGCAAATAGTTAAATTTCGTTTTACAGGTGGTTGTATGCAGCTTTGTATATGGTCCAAAGGTAAAGAGTAAACAAGAAACCAGTACCAAAGGCGAGAACGAGTCTGCTGAAAAGCCATCTACACCGATTAATGCTACTGTGAATCAAGATCCAACTTCAAATTCAGCAACCGGTGTTTGGCCGCCGAGTTCAAGGCCTGAACTAAGAAATTCCTTGCCGGAGATCGACCTAACGCGCGGATGATGATAATTTGCTTCAATGGACACATGAGGGGGTTTGTATATATGTGCTGTTGTTGTAAATGAAACGCGCGGCGGGATATGAGCCCAACCATTTAATTAGCTGCCCATTAGTAGATTGATGGATTGTGCTAACAAACTCATGTAACAAAAGTATCCTTTTTAGGTTCTTTAAAGTAGCAATGGTAGAAGTTGGTGTTGGTTGGAAGTAGATTTGTGATATTGCTGCCTTTAGAAGGTCAAGTGTGATGGACCATTTTATTTTAGCAAAATAGATTTATGCACTTTTTACCTCATTTTTTTACTGTAGCATTTAACTGAGGTGTACTAATTTAGCAGGCAAAAAGAACTTTTGAAGTTTTGGCCTAGATGGTTTCAACTTTCAAGCAAAGTGAGTTTTTCTATTCAAGCATAGTGCCAAACTGCCAATATCTGCCACAACTTTTAATGTCTATTCTATCTTCTGCTTTTTGGCTTTAGGTATTCAGTATTTGAAATTCACTAATCCGGTTAATTCATATTCTTGTTGAGTTGCCACGTTAAGGGGTCTTTTGGTACATGGGATAAGAATAATTATTTGGTGATAAAAGTTCGGGATTAAATTTATCCCATGTTTGATTTGGGTTATTAGTCAATCCCGGGATAACGTTTACACTAACAGCTCGTTTGGTATGAGAGATAAGGATAATTTATTACTGGATTAAATTTGAGATGAGTTTATCTCATGTTTGGTTAGGATTAAATCACGGCATAACTAATTTATGGATTATAATATTTTTTTTATCCTAACTGTAATTTGGTTCACATTCTTGGGTATGACTAGTTTTTCTTCACGTGCGTATGCTCAGTCATATAGTACATAATTTGTAAAATAAAACCAATATATTGTTGAAACATAAATTTTGAGCAAATAATTATAGATGAAGAATAAGTACAGATTTAATGAATGATGAATGTGAGATCAAGATGATTGGATATCGTCAAGATGATTATTATTCTCGTAATATACTAGGAAAATATGTGGCGGAAATACTAAGATATGTCGCACCTACCAAAAATATTTAATTTATCAAACTGTTAGGAGTACCCATTCAACTTTTGATAGGTGAAAGGTGCATGAATTAATAAAGTTAAATCATTCCTCTAAATATGAAATTGATTTGGAACTTTATTATATACGATAACAAATATTCGAACAATTTTTTTTGCCACAAGATGTGCAGTACTTAATCCCTTTTAAGCATTTAAATGATTTTTATTCGATAAATTGTTCAATAGAGTTTTTTTTCTATTGTTTGATGTGAATGAGATAACACTCTCTCCAAAAGGTTAAAATTTAATTTTTCACATGCACCTTCGTAAATATTTCTTCAGTTATTTCTCTACATTATCAAGGAACATTGACGCAACTCTACCGATTGATTGTAATTTATCCGTATGCAATTATTTAAAAAAATTATACATTTTACAATCTTACATAAACTGTAAGCATGCTACTACTTTTTCAAGAAATTAAGAAGCATAATATACCGGTCCAACATATTATGCTAGAAGTTCATACACAGATGTTCCTTCAGTATTTTACGCTGGAACTTTTCGCGTGTTGGACTTCCAACATAATATGCTGGAAGTTCATACACAGGTGCACCGATCTCCAGTATATTATGCTGGAATTTTCCGTGTTGCAGCAAAATAGTGGCTATTTTTCAATTACTTCGTAAAACGCTGGCTATTTTTGAATGATCAGTCTAAAAACTAAGTAGCCCGTGCTATTTTTACAAAAACATAAGGAACTTAATTAAATTTAGATAAGAAAGTTGCACGATTTGTACCTTTGATTCTTCATCTCATGATAATATTGAAAGTAATTTGACTGCGAAGAGAAGTAAGCAGTGACACTAACTTTAATATAGTAACTAATCTGAAAGACACCCCTTCAAACAAATTTGATAGTTTAATTTATTCATTTTTCATAATTAAGATATTTATGTTAACAAAAAGGATATTTTAATAATTTAAAGTTTTTAGATAAGAGCTTTCTTGCCACCTATGTTGCACGTGTATTCCAAGTCAAGAAGTACAAAATTTTGTAAAGTTATATCAACATGCCACGTCAAGAACTTCAAGATTTATAAAGTAATATCAATATTATTAACATAAAAATTTTAGTAAATAATTATACATGAAATAATAAAATACAAGTTAATGTGAAAAAAATGTATTGTTATAGCGTGCCTTATTTGTCGAGATCAAAATAATTGAATATCATCTGAATCTATAAAGATGAAGAATCAAAATTTAATTAAATATTTGTGATCATAAACCTCAACAAATTTATGATAAAATAGTTACAAGTGCAAGTAGATATATATGGTGGTGTTTAGTGTCTTCTAAACACCATTATTGGAGTTTCTTTACGGCTTGTTTGGATGGTCGTTACCTATTGGATTGTATTTTATCGTCACTTTAAATACGATGTTGGTTTTGGTTGTTACTTAAATTTTATCTTATTTCCTTTTACCTATGCCATAATGCTCATGAGCAGCTTATCTCTAATGGGATTTCCTTATCTTTCTTCTTCAAATTACGAATAGAGATTTGAGAAGAGTGGATTGTATCGTATCATTAAATCTGTTGTTACATAACGACGAAATGTGTCACTTTATGTAACGACCGATTTGGTGTGGTTGCATCGTTATTGTGTCTTTTTCTCTCATCTCATTCTTCACTATTATTAAATAATTTTATTTTATCATTTACACAATTTTTTTATATAATAAATTTATCCCGTATCATAAATTTTTCTTTATAATATTACAAATTTATTCTTCATATTGCTGGTGTATGATATCATGAAACAACGGCAAACGATACAATCTATCCAAATATTGTATTCATCAAACAATACAGTACAATACAATACAACACGATACATCATGAAAGGATGTGTAACAACCATCCAAGCTGTTACTTTCTTAGACATATATGTTGTTGTTGTTGTATCTTTTGAATATAACACCATTATTGGAGTTTGTTTTATCCTTCTTATCTTTTGGTTCAAAACCTTCATTTTTCTCATCTCCACTCATGCAAATGGAACTATAAGCATACAATGTAGAAGATGCAGATGAAATGCTATGCTTTTATTGAAGCAAAAGTCAGAAAATTAACCTGCTTGAGATTCATGTATGCCAAGTTTAGAAAAAGAAATGTGCACAACCAATGATACATATTTCCATACTTGTACATCCTTCCATAGCGGTAGTACTAGTGTTATCCTTGATGTTTCCTTTTCATTTTTTCTAGTTGTTGTTACTATCTCTGTGGTACTACTGTTATCCTCGTGTTTCCTATTTTTAAATCGATATTATTACCTGAAATTTCCTTTGCTTCCTTTTTATTTTTCTGGTTGTTGTTACTATCTCGCTTTCCATAGTTCTTTGTTACAACTGCTGTGATTTTGCTTTATTAAACCGTGTCTTCCGAAAATACCTCTACCTTCACAAAGTAGGGGTAAAGTCTACCTACATACTATCCTCCCCGACCCGATTTGTGGGAATACATTGGGTATGTTATTGTTATTGTAACCAATGACACATATATTGATTAATCATAATAAGGGAAAAGGTTGTAGGAATAGGTCTTATTATACATAAAGAAGTAAACAGGCCAAGAGAATTATTTATCTGGTCCTGAATATCACATCAGTACCTACACCAAATGCTGCAGAAGAACAAATTAAACTAAGACCTCAAACCAGATGTAATGTCTTAACTTCCAATAACTTACAACATACTATCTGTCCGAGCTGGCAGCCGGCGGAAGAAGTTGATTGGCACAGAAGGCAGCCTATGGCGAAATCTCGGATGTCTCATCATATAGATGCCTATAAGAGCTGCAATTACCTGGAATGGCGTCACGTACAAGACCAATGCAGCTATAAGGCAAAATGTGACAAATAAGGCCGTGGCACGTGGATCGCGCCAACTCAGCAGAGACTGGAATCGCTCGCCTTGGGTTGCAACGTCACCAACGACTGTTTGAATTCGTCCAGCTACACTCCTTAGTCGATCATATCTCATTCGTACCAGTTCAGGGCTACGGCTAGTTGGGAATGTGTCAAACTCTTCATCAAGCTCGTCCGGGTGCACTGACTCGGCTTGTGATAACTTTGTGTTCATGTGAGGAGGATACCTGGGCCGATAACGGTAATTCCACACTCCTATTAGAAACATGTAAAGGAAAACAGTTGGTAAAATAAGCTCTGGAAATGACACTAGCATAAGAAAGAGGACGTGCACGAGGACTGTTGTGATCGGGTTCTTCCACATGCAGATGTCTCCGAACCATTTGCCAACCGCAAATAATCCTGTGAAAATTGACATCAAACGGAAAAAGTTCGCCTTGCTACGCCTCATGCTCCAAAGGTGTGAGTCTACATCAGACATGTATTCCACCACTTCCTTTCTCAGCGGGGGTTCTGCTCGTCCCAACCGCATAGCTACTATGTTGACTGCCTGGTGTCGTAGCATGTCAAGTTGCATGACAGTGAAAGGCCTTACATAATGCATTTTCGGCAAAAGAGGACATGAGTATTTGTAAAGCATGTTCGCAAATGATGTGCATGTAAAACGGATTGCCAGATGCAATTCTCCCATCTTCTTAACACCAGTAGGGTGAAGAACTAGCAATGGATATGAATGTGTGTAAACTCTGCCTGTTTCAAGTGTCGAGATACGGATTCTAACCTTCCCAACTTTTAGGTCTTTGGTACAATTTGAACCTTTGTCTCCTAAATGGCTGTTATCAAACACACCAACAGTGAGAACTGTAGCTGGATCAAATACTTCCCAAGTGTATTGCTCATTGTACTTGGGACAGAGGTTATCAACAATTGTTCGAGTTCGAACCCATTTGTGACCATACTTTGCTACACAATACGTATCCGAGGTGCCCTTTCCATCTCGTGTTTTCATAGGATGAAGTCCCACAGCATTTAAGACTCCAAGTTCCAGAACCCCAATTGGTGGCCTCCACAGTTGTTTTGCTGTCGGCCGAAGATCACTACTATAATGAGTGGATTCGTCAAGGACATGATAGCCTCCGTCAAGACAGACTCGGAGATGAAGTCTGCTTGAGAATTTCTCCTTCTTAAGTTGATCAATATCAATGGCCACCGGCTTTTCCAGGTTAAACCAACGAGAATGAATCATTTTATCATCGGCACGCTTCTCAACCATGGTTAAAGGGATTATGACTCTCCCAATGATCTCGTCTTTTCCTGGAGCCACACGATCTTCGACTGTGAGGACGAGGTTGTCTTCAAATGGTTCAGCAGCAACAAACAGGAGATCTTCATTCCAAAGAGGATTGAATGTTCGAGCCTGAACTGGCTTAGTTTTCAAAACTTGGTTTCCTATTTGTACCTTCACATAAGCGTCTGGGAAACGAGTTTTCTCTGTCGGAAGCAAGTCTTGTGCCTCAACAACATTAACACGGACATACCATAACCGGGGTGCATGGTACACTTTTGAACGTATAAGAGTGGATGCAGCTGTGTCAACAGATAGAGCTGCATCAGAATGCCATGCATCAGGAAACGCTTCATCCGCTTGAGTACCGATCCAGACAGCAAGCATGAGCTCCCCCTTTATCTTCTCTCCTTTCTTATCTGCGAGCCGATACCACTCTGGAGCTAGTGGACTATCTGGTGGCACACGCATTGGGACTTCATTGAGGTCAAATCGGCAAAGGCCTACAAAATCATCTTTGAGAAGATCCTTGTCCTTGACTACGACTTCAAGCACAGACGCCTGCATCCTCTCCCTAGAAAAGGCAAATACTACATTCCACAAAGGATTTTGATTTTTTTCAATGTGCTTCGTAATTCCTTTGTAATTCCCAATCCTAACCTCAACATATGGATCCACACTCCCCGTAACATCCATTGCAGGAAGCTCACGAGCCTTAACAACTCTAACAAAAAGGAAGTGCATCTTCTCAACAAGATCATAAGTACAACCAGACATCCTGTCTGTACGAATAACACGACCACCCACAACTCGGCCCCCTCCAAGGAATGGGCTTGTTTCCTTAAGTGCATAGTCAACGGGCTGTGCCATTGTCGCAGAATGCATCCGGACGAGCTGGGGTGGAGGCTGTGGTTCCGGAACCTTCATATCCTCAGTCATATATCTTGTTCCTTGAGGATGCACAGCAACAGGAGGAGGAGCTTGTTGTTGCTGCGGTGGGTGATTTGGATTGGGAAGATGATGGAACGTGTGTCTCACTTCTGATCTAGGAATTTTTGGGGCTGGAGTTTGAGCTGAGTGGCTGTGAACCTGAGTATCATTGGCTGCAGAAATAGGGGTTGATGACTTTATAGACGGATCGTCAATAATATACACTTTAAGGCCGAGTTCTCCCCTCACACGTGAGAAGATACTGCGCTTTTCCAGAGGATAATGCAATACAACAGAATCCGAATAAGGTACAAAGGAAGTCCCGTTAATGGTAATCTTGCCAAGAAAGGACCTGGACTGAGTAGCTCGAATATTGTTATAGACATAGGCATCAAGAACGAGCACATGGAGGTTGGAAGGGTCAGAGATGTTGAAGTAGAAAGTCTCGTTCCACACCGGACTCAGGTCTTTTTCCTTGATTGTAGTGCGAAACCTCTGACCGTCAAAGTAAAGCTCCACAAAAGAACTAGATGATCCTTGACCATCTTTCGGCAAAAGATTATGGGCGCCAACCACTTCGACACCTAGCTTCAGGTTGCTTAAGATCATCTTCGAAGAATTATTGTGAGCAGTACCTGAAAGATATAAAGCAAAACCTTTACGATGTAGCTCCACAGGGTGAAGGAGATAAATCATTCAAAATAAAAACTAAAGATTGAGAATTGCTGAAGATGAACAACAAAAAGGTGCCTTATTGCAATAGCAAGAATTGATGAACCAAGAGTTTCAGCTTGCAACTTCACATATTTTTGAAAGACAGCAATGAACCAAAAGGAATTGGAATTAGATCATTCGGCCAAAAAATCACCACATTAAGCGAGATCCTACAAATAAGGTACTAATTCAAGTCATTAGCAACTAATGAGACGGAACTAAACTACAAAGGGCGGTCCGGTGCACTAAGCTCCTGCTATGCGCGGCGTCGGGGAAAGGGACGGACCACAAAGATCTATTGTACGCAGTCTTATCCTGCATTTCTGCAAGAAGTTGTTTCCCCGGCTCGAACGCGTGACCTCATGGTCACGCGGCAGTAACTTTATCGGTCACGGAACTAAACTGATCTTACTTAATCAGCCATTAACCATCAAATAGTTCTTGAATGAAGTGACCTATCATGCAATAGGGGTGCGAATGGATTCTTAAAATTGGAAAACA
Organism: Nicotiana knightiana; assembly: GCA_005239525.1. Lineage (NCBI taxonomy): Eukaryota > Viridiplantae > Streptophyta > Magnoliopsida > Solanales > Solanaceae > Nicotiana > Nicotiana knightiana. Next base: position 36,738 of record ML401744.1, read on the forward strand.
ATGTATTATTCATGTTTCTATCTAAATTGCTAATTGCTACCAATGTCAGCTAAAACTTAATTATGAATTTTCACTTCAAGGAATTATCAGAAAATATATTCTTCAATTAATTGTTTAAAATCTAAAAGATCTAGTACAGATTACAAGAAGCAGCTTATCAGTCAATGATACGACATGTTGATCAAGTATACAAGATAAGGTTATAACAGATGGAAACCAAATCAAACGTGCACAATAAGCAAATTTATCATAACAACCTTAAGCAGAATTATGCTAGAAAATGATCCTCGAATAAAGATAGATTTCTTATGCGAAAGGAACACTGTTAAACAAGACTAACATATAGCATCGTTAGATGCAACTAAACAAGCACCATTGCTAACCGATGCACAAAGCTCCCGCTACGTGCGGAGTCCGGGGAAGAGCCGGACTACAAAGGTATATTATACACAGCTTTGTTTTCAAGGCTCAAACCCATTACCTCCTAGTCACAAGGCAGTAACTTCACCAGTTACACTAAGACTACTCTTCCACCATTGCCAACCACACCATAAAAAGGAAAAAGCAAGAAAAAAAGAAAAGCCACTTTGAAATATGATCTAGACCAGGAAAATGTCGCCAAAAATTTACAAGATCCATATTCGCACCTACTATAATGAAATTGTCAAAATGGTGAAAATATAATATTAGAACTTACCAAAAGCATAAGAATATTTCAGTTCTCTAACTCAAAGTCAGATCTGCAAAATGCAACACTTAGTTAGTACTTAGCAGTCTCAAGTAACTTTGAACAACCTGATAATTGTGCAAATCAGTAACAGTAACAGTAACAACAACAACAACAACAACAACAACAACAACAAACGCAGTGTAGTCACACAGGTGAGATCTAGGGAGAGTATTGTGTAAGCAGACCTTACCCCTACCTTGTGAAGGTAGAGAAACTGTTTTCGACAGACTCTCGGCTCAAGGAGTGCAAATCACTAACAAATATAAGTCAAAGGTATATACCAATGAAGTAATCCGATTTAAACAAAACAATCATATAGACTCTACCTGAACAGAACATTTTCAAACCTGCATGCTATTAAAGCAAAATAATCTTAGTTCATTATAGTATTTAAGTAGTTTATTTTTTTTAACAGTATCTACTCATTAGGCACACCAACAAAAAATAATACTAGTCCCTAATAAAGACAAGTACAAAGGAATCAATTCAAATTTAAAATTCTTACTTAACAAAATCAGCAGCTAGATAAGATCTAACTACTCTTTCAAACAAGCCACCGAATCATTCTATTTGCATATTCTCACCTTCTTTTTTCTGGCACTTCAAATCTGACAAACTAAAGAAATGATAAAGTGTAACTTCATAAGAAATATAATGCACAAAATATGAGGTATGGAACTAATATGAGAGTCAACTCTCTTTCAATACCATGTGCTGGTCAGCCTCATGTGGAGATCTACAAACTTATAATATAAAATTAAAGACTTTAAAAGTTTTTTTTATTCATTTATAAGTAAATCTAATGCATTTTAGAAGGGGGCCTTGGCGTAACCGGTAAAGTTGCTGCCATGTGATCAGGAGGTCACAAGTTCGAGCCATGAAAATAGCCTCTTGCAAAAATACAAGATAAGGCTGCGTACAATAGAGTCTTGTAGTCCGGCCCTTTCCCTGACCTTGCGCACGACGGGAGCTTAGTGCATCGGAGTGCACTCTTTAAAAGTTTAAAAAATTTAAAACTTCATAACAGCATGCTTGAAGTTAAAGTTCCTTAACAGTCGCTTAAGACACATGCACTTGTCATTTTCAACTAAATCTACACCATAAATTACTAATACACATAAAGTTCATTGATCTTGACAAAAAGCAGAAAAAGGGAAAAGTGGTACTTAGCCATGCAACTAAATTACAAAAAGAAAACCCAAAAACACTTAAATGCAAACAAAAAGCTCCAACTTTAGCATCACTTCAAAGTGTTGAAATCAAATGGTACAATAATTACCTTTCAAGATTCAAATTTTGCTATAAAAGAAAATCTTTCACATCTTATTAGTGATAAATAACACATCCAGAAAAAGGGAAAAGTGGTAATTAGCCATGCAACTAAAATACACACACACGAAAAAAAAAAGGCCACAAATACTTTGATGCAAACAAAAAGACTCCAACTTTATAATCAATTCAAAGTGTTGAAATCAAATGGTACAATAATTACCTTTCAAGATTCAAACTTTTTGCTAAAATAAAAAGATTTTTCATATTTTATAAGTGATAAATAACATATCCAGAAAAAGGGAAAAGTGGTAATTAGCCATGCAACTAAATAACAAAAAGAAAAGCCACAACTCAAAAAGATTCCAACTTTATAATCAGATCAAAGTGATGAAATCAAATATTACCATAATTACCTACCAAGATTCAAACTTTTGCTCAAAAACAATAGATCTTTCATATTTTATAACTCAAAAATAACACATATCAAAATACAAAAATATAAAGAAAAAAAAATGAATTTGAGGGAAAATAAGTACTTACTTACTAAATAAAGGATTTAACTAAAACCAACATCAAAATTCCTTGAAAATTCTTACATTTTAAAAAATGAAGACAAACAAAGAGAAAATGAGTAGTAATAAAGAGAATTTACATAAAACCAACATCTAAGTTCTTGAGCTTGTGCTTAAAAACTTTGCATTTAGGGAAAATGCATGTGCACTTTTCATTAAAATAATGAAATTGCAAAATCATTTTCTGGGGGTTTTAAGCTAGTGGTTAAATATAAGGGGAAAAAAATGGTACCAAATTTTAAAGAATGAAGAAGAACAAAGAAAAGGAGATGTAAAATAAGCATACCCTTTTTCTTTACAAACTTAAATCCTGCAATTTTCACCACCATTACCAAGACTAAAACAGAAGCCAAAATGCAGCCATTAATTTGCAGTGTATTTTGAAATTTACATTTATGTATAGTACATTGTTGTATATATATAGATTTTGTGTCAAATATAGGACCTTATTTTTATTAAATGTCAAATATAGGAATTTAATGGAAGTTTAAGGGACTCAGGGGTGATTTTCTCGGGTTGGGGGGAGAGAGCGGGGGGGTGGGGGGGCTGTAGACTGTAGAGATGAAGTTCACATGGTCAGTTTTGAGATTGGATTGACACTATTTTCGAGTTAAAAGAGGTAGAATGAGGTCCACAACTAATGTACATACAAAGTTGTCTGTTTTGTAGTAGAGAGAAATGTGCTCATGCAATTGATATGAAGGTTGAAACTGTTTTTTAATCTTAACGAAATCGTGTTTCTTGTTTACACTTTTGAGTTAAATTATGACAATAATGAAATCTTGTCAAAAGTACTCTCACCATACAAGACTTTGGACTTTAAACTTTGGTATAATTACCCCTTTTTACTTATTTTTAATGATAAATATAATTTTTAGCCGCTTTCAAAAATAATAATTGATTTTATATATATATATATATATATATATATTTTTAAATATTTTTTTTTGTTTCTTTCTAGCTAGCAAATGTAATTCGTTTTGGACGATCGATCAGTTTTGTATTTTGCCGTTTTTTTAACTACCAGCATTTGAGACTTGTGAAGAAGAGAGATATAGATGCCCGTAAGGAGGTGTGAGAGGTTGGCCTTGGTGGGACGAACGAGAGGTAGAAGTAGGCCAAAGAAGTATAGAGGAGAGATAATTAGGCATGGCATAGTGTTGCTTCAGCTTTCCGAACATGACCCTTGACATGAGGGTGCTGAGATCGAGTATTATGGTAGAAGGTTAGTAGGTAGTCGTGCATTTTTCTTGTCCATACAAGTAATATTGATGTTAGTTATGTACTTTCTTATTTTCTAGATTGTTATTACTTCGTGTTGTTTCTTTTGCTTTGATATTCTTGTTATCTTGATGATGCATGGTGCTACTGCTTTTTTCATATTTCTTTAAGTCGAGAGTCAATTAGAAACAATTTCTCTACCTTCTCAAAGTGGGGATAAGGTTTGCGAACATACTATCATTCTCAGACTCTATTTAGATCTTTTGTAAATATAGAAAAATTTCCAATAGAACCTCTGTTCAAGAAAAATATAGGATAATGTATGAACGACCCGACTGGTCGTTTCGAGCAATTGCGTCCCATTCGACAGTTTGAGGTCACGAGTAGCTTCACTCAGTGTATTATGACTTGCGTGCATCATCGGTTCGGAAAGGACTTTCAGGAGTGACTCCATTTGAGAAGCTCGAAGTTGAAGGAATTGACCAAGGTTTGACCTTTCAGTATTTGACCTAGGATTAGAGTTTTGACGGTCCTGGTGGATTCGGATGGTGATTTTAAACATAGGCACATGCCCGGAATTTCATTTGGATGTTTCTGTAAGGTTTCAGCATCATTTGGCGGAAGTTGGCAATTGAAAGGTTTTAGAATTTTCCTAGGTTTGACTTTAAGGCTATCGGATCCGGATTATTTCGAAACTTGGAATAGGTCTATTTCGTCATTTGAAACTTGCCTGCAAAATTTGGTGTCATTTGGAGTTGATTTGATATGGTTCGGACGCTTGGTTGCGATTCTAGAAGTTCTTGAAGCTCATTGTGATTTTCATGTATTTTGGCGTCAGATTCATGATTATATAGGTTATTTTGATGTTTCGATCGCTCGAGCGAGTACGTGTTATGTTTTTTATCTGGTGAGGATGTTTGGTTTAGAGCCCCGAGGGTTCGGATGAGTTTTCCGCGTTTCGGAGTGTTGGAAGAAGGTTCAGTTGTGTTGGTGGGTCTGTTCTCGCATTTGCAAGGTTTTCATCGCATTTGCGTTGTATGTATTTGCGAGATCATTCTCACATTTGCAATGATGGGCTGGGTCAAGGGAGTTCGCATTTGCGATTAAGCAGCTCCGCATTTGCGACACGAATAACCGCTTTTGTGAAATCTTTGAGCTCGCATTTGCGAGCCTAGTGTCGCATTTGCGAATTTGACAGAGCTGTTTCGGTTTTGCGATACATTTGTCGCATTTGCGAGCATTGTATTTGTGATCCGGATATCGCAAATGCGATATATGAGGTTGGTATTAAGACTTCCATTTCGGAACTTAGCTTCATTTTAACATGTTGTGAACCCTAGCCTCGATGGGTGGCGATTTTGTGGAAGGATTTTCATACCAAATCATTGGGTAAATACCTCTAATCAATTTTTAATTGTATTTTGTGATTATACATTAGATTTAACACCAAATTCATGAGAATCTAAAGGAAAATTTGGGAAAATTGTAAAATCTTTCAAAATGAAAAATGATGATTTGAAGGACGAATTGATTTCGGAAATTGATAATTTTGGTATGGTTGAACTCGTATCGGAATGAGTGTTCGGGTTTTGTAATTTCATCGGATTCCGAGGTGCGAGTCCGGGGTTGACTTTTGTTGACTTTTTGTAAATTGTATAAGGATCGTAGCTTTGTTAATTGAAATTATTTTCTCTTGCATTATTTAATTTATGTAAGTCGTCTTTAGCTAGATTCAGCCGAGATGAGGTGAATTTGTAAAGTAAAGTTAATTTGAGTATTGATTTGGCCGAATTGAGGTAAGTGTCATGCGTAACTTTGTGTGGGGAAAACAACCCATAGGAATTGAGTAAATTGCGCTATCTTGTTATGTGAAAGTCATGTACATAAGGTGACGAATGAGTACACGGTCTATATGTTGTATTTGACCGATTTAGATTGTCTAGTGTCTTCTCATGGCTTTATTGAATTGGCATAACATGTGGTATCTCGTTGTTAGTCTATTCTTATGTGCTTTATTTGACGTTGTTTGCACCTACTGTACTTCTTACTCGTTATTCGGCCTTATATGCCTTAGTTGAAGTTATTGTCTTCCTTATTATCTTGTTACCTCTTAATTTTTGAGTTTCTTCTATGTTTTTGTGCTTATCTGCTATCTGTCTTAATTGTTGTGATTGAAATACATAGTTATCACGTACCTTACTCGCCTTGTCATTTTTGTAACGTTTGTTGTATTTTTTCGGGTTTTACATGGTTCCTTTGTTGTTGTGTACTAATACCTTTGATTGTAGAAATTCTTGCAAATGGAGTTATTGAATTGTTGTTGTTGATTAAAATTAATGTAAGGGGGACCAGGTTGCACGCTGCAACAGGTGAAATAAGAGAGGTGGTGACATAAGAGAGGATATTTATATTGTGATATTGTTATTGTACGGTGGGATCGGCTTGCACATCGCAACAAGTGAAATAAGGATGAATTGATATGGTGGAATAAGGGTGAATTATGATATTGATATTATATGGTGGGATCGGGTTGTGCTCCGCAACATACTTTATTTTTGTCATGATATTGACATCGTACGGTAGGATCGAGTTGCATACCGCAACATGTGAAATAAGGGTGAATTGATATGGTAAAATCAGAGTGAATTTTGATACTGATATTATATGGTGAGATCGGGTTGCGCGCCGCAACATATTTTGTGTTCTGTATTCCCTGTTTCGTTGCATTGATTTCGGTTCTTTTGTACGAGATTCTGAGAATTTCTATTCCCGGTTCTTCATAGTTTTCTGAGGATTGAGTTATTGTTATTGACTTATCGCCTTGCAGTCATTTTCAGGGTTCTTCATTTTCCTAATACTGTTATTCTGGTAAATCGTTTTTCTAGGTGAATTTACTATGTTGAGTCATTGCCTCATATCCTGCTGAGTTGTTAGTAATATAGTGATTTTAAATAAAAGGATTAACATCACGTTGCCTTGTGTGACTTTTAAGTTAAAACCAGCCATTTATTTCGATACATACCATTTCTAATAGTTGTCATATTTTAATTCAATTGACTATTCAACTTAATTTTTTTTATTTTACTTAAAACATAATTGTTATTATATTTTAATTTAACAAATTCTGTAGTAAATCCAGTATCTTATTTTATTTGATGTTATATTTTATTTGAAAAGAGTTTTTTTTGTCATCTAAATGGTTTCTAAAACAAACTCATCTTTCTCATTGATTTTACTCTGTCTGAAAATTGTATTCTTACTTTATGATATATAAATAAAATCTCTTAGACATCTTAATTAATATTTGACACGGATATTATGTACGGAGTACCTCGTGAATTTTGCCGTGCAAAGTGAGATGGAAGGATGTGGGCACATGGTGCTAGCTGTGTTAAAGGTTTGGGTGTTGGGATTTATGATATGAGATTACGAAAAGTGGGATTGTCGAAATTTTGTATTAGAAATAACTTGATTGGTTGACTTGACATCGTCTTCCCTATTCGAGCACACTTATACTTCATTCGTACCTTGACTATGTTGTTGTTTAATCACTTGGTTATTTCTCGTTTCCATTCGTGTTTCCCTTATCGTTACTACTATTTGTAATCTGATTTCTGTCTGCTATTGGCATTTCTTTAATATTCCTTTCTTGTTAGCTTTATGTCATATCATGCACAAGTATAGATGTTCAGTGAGTGATTGACCTGACCTCATCACTACTCTACCGAGGTTAGGCTTAATACTTACTAGGTACCACCATGGTGTACTCATGCTACGCTTCTGCACATTTTTTTGTGCAGAACCAGGTACTTCGAATCGAGTCGATTTTGAGACTTATGCTTGATGCGGCTGGAGATTTCAAGGTACACTTGCCGGGTGTTCGCAGGCTCGAAGTTACCCTATATTATTTTTATTTCTATTGTTTCCTTCTATTTCGGAACAGTGATGTATTCATTATTTAAATGTACTCCTGCAAAGGCTTATGAATTGTACTACCGATTTTGGGATATTGTATCATGCTGAGACTATTGGTTTATTTAGAATTTTCTGGTTCATGTTCAATAGTTGTTTAGTGAAATCTGTTATCTTTTCAGTATGTGTTAGGATTACCTAGTTTTAGAGACTAGGTGCCATCACGACTCCTTCGGAGGTATTTTGGGTCGTGACAATGTAAGTATATATACTTTTATTAGCAAACAGAAATAGGCCCGTGTGATGACCCGATAGGTCATCTAGAGTTTTAAATCTTCTGTGTTTCAAAGCCTCCAATAGCTTCTTTAAGCCTTCCTCGATTTGCATGCATAATCCGAGTATTTTTTCGGAACTTTTGTGTTTTATAATTTTATAAAATATGAAAATTTGCCTTTAAAATCTATTTGAGTTGACTTCGGTCAACGTTTTGAGCAAGCGGACCCGGATCTGTATTTTGACAATCCTGGTGGGTCCATATTACAATTTGGGACCTGGGCATATGCACGAAATCGAATTTGGAGGTCGCTAGCTCGAGTCATCTCATTTTGTCAAAAATTTGAAGTATAAAGGTTTAATGAATTTAATGATTTGACCAATGTTTTACTTTATTGCTACCGAGCCCGAATTTTAGTTCCGGATCTTCGTATATGTTCAGTTCTATATTTATGACACCAAATTTGGTGATAAACAAAGTTGTTTTGACATGATTCGGACGTCCGCTTATTAAAATAGAAGTTCTTAAGTTTCATTGGAAGTTTCATTTAACTTGGTGTCTGATTCGTAGTTCTAGGTGTTATTTTGGTATTTTGATCACGCGAGCTCGCTCGTATGAGGTTTTTGGACTTGTGGCATGTTTGGTTTGGATCCCGAGGGTTCGGGTGAGTTTCAGATAGGCTACTGAGTGAAATTGAACTTAGAATCATAGCTGGTGCCTTGTGTTTCTGGTGTCTGTTGCAGATCTCTCATTTGCGAGATTTAGCTCGCATTTTCAAGCCTTGCATTTGAAAAGAAACCATCGCATTTGCGAGCCTGGGTATGGTTGGGGGTCCTTGCATTTGCGAGGTAAAGTTCGCATTTGTGAACTTGCCATTTTTGCTTTTGCGAAGGCAAAGTTGTATATGTGACTCAGCAAATTATTGAGGATCTTCACATTTGCGAAGGAGAGGTTCGCATTTGTGAGGGCATCAAGGTTCGGGGATTTGTCTCCACCGAATTTTTTCTCTGTTAGGTATCGTGATGGCACCTAGTCTTAAGGACTAGGTAAGCCTAATATTGATGAAAAATACAACAACAATAATTTTTAACTTTCTAATAATCTCTGAAATAAATTCTTTATACAATAAACATATTTCCAAAACCAGATAGTACAAGTCATAAGCTCTATAGAATTTTTACTGTAACTTCTAAATACAACTGTTCAGAAGTAAATAAAATAGTGTATGAACAATACAGGATGGTGACTCCAAAACCCGCAAACGTTGTAGCAGGTTTTACCTTGAGTCTCCACAACAGCAATCTGCGTTGCTAGATAACAATCAACCGGCTACGCAATACCTGGAATCTGCACAAAATGTGCAGAAGTGTAGTATGAGCACACCACAACAGTGCCCAGTAAGTATCAAGACTAGCCTCGATGAAGTAGTGACGAGGACTAGTCAAGACACCACTGGTCTAATGAACTGAACAAGTATAAGTATAGGAACAACGGAATATGATATCTATATAAAGACTACCTGATGTTTAGCTTAAAGTGTATATATTTCTATGTATATCGCCTCATATTTTACTTTTGTTTCGTGAGTTTTAAATGTTAAATATGATGATTTATATTAATTTGAAGTGTTTTTTATGTTTAGGAATGATTCGGGATCAATTGGGGGCGAAACGCGCGAAATTAGAGCCAAATCGGACGAAAACCGGACAAACCGGCAAAATTACGATTTTGGGCGCCACAGGCAGCGCCCAGCCCCACCTGTGGTACTGGAGGCAGAACACAAAATTGGGGCAGTGCCCTGGTGCGCGCGGCGCGCCCGGCGCTAGCCAGGGCGCCGGTGACGAGAATTTTGTCCTATTTTGCCCGGGACACGGTTATTTCGGCCCTAAACTTACCCAACACGTATAAAAATAAGTCTAAGCTTATTTTTGAGGGGATCTAACATATTTTAAAGGGGAATTAACGTGGAGGAACACACACCACGCTTGAAGGAGGCTTTTACCTAGTTTTTCTTCTTTTCTCTTCCTTTAATTTCATAGTTTATTAGTTCTAGAGTTTTTGGTGCCACATGAACGTTGTAGTTTGAAGCTTGAATTGTTCTAATTATTTTATCATATTGGTTTATTTATTTAATCTTGCGCTTAATTATTTGATTTCTTGATCACCAATTGAATACTACCTACGAATCAAGGATTGAACTCGGGAGAGGGAATTCTAGATTGCATATAAGATTGGGTAGAGCAAGATCTTAACCCTTCAGGGGAGAGGATTTGCGGTTAGGATAGGAATATACCTAATCGCCTTGCTTGGTTATTATACGGGAATTATTAATGCGTTCTTGTTAATCCTGATTCCATAGGAATATAGGCNACTTCGGGAGAAGGCTACGAGTAATATTAACCCTGTCAACCAATAAACCAGATAAATTAATTAAACGATTTAAGTGGAAAACTCAACGGGGTTGTTAGCTAATCCATAGCTCTAGAATATCAGATCTCATTGAATTCGTCTCTAATATTCTCCAATTTGTTTCTTTTAATTTCTTACTAGTTTGTTGCTCTAGATAAATTTTAGTTAAATCTTCACACTTTCGGATTCGCTTGAATAGATTAATTGTTTGGCTTAATTTAGTTGATAGTCAATCACAAGTCCCTGTGGGTACGATATCTGGACTTACAATCCTATATTACTTGTCGACCATGTATACTTGCGTGTGCGTTTGGGACCAACAAGTTTTTGGCGTCGTTGCCGAGGACTTAGAAATTAACTATTCTACTAGAGTGAATTTTTACTTTGGTCTATTTAAGTTTTTATTTTATTTTTTTTTTGATTTTTTTATTTGTATCTTGATTTAATATTTTATTAACCTTCTTGACATGGCATCTTGGAATGATAATTGGTCGAATAGTGGTTATTCTTATTATGACGATCCTTGTCCATATTGTGGAGGACCACACATGTGGAAATATTGTCCATCTCAATCTAATGTGTGGAATTTTTGTAATGTTTGTGGTTGTCAAGGTGGACATTGGGATGCTTTCCTAATTCTTATCATCCTTTTCAGAGCTTTAATTGTAATGTTTCTAATAATGTTAATGAGTTTGATAGGATCAAAGAAGTGGAGGATATGGAAATCGTGGCTCGTATTATGGACTTGATGAGACAAGCAACGGAGCAACAAAACATGATAGCGGAGCTACAAGTTCTTGACTCCTTAGCTATCAAAAGACTCCAGGCTAGAGTGGATGAATTAATGTCCAATTTTCAAGAAGAACCTCAACTCGACGAAGAGAGCGAGTTCCCACCAAAAGAAAATTTTGAAGAAGCAGATATATTGAGTCAATTTTGGCTAGAGGAACAAGCTCAACTAATAAAATCTCATGAGTTTCTTCGTGATGGTCTTTCAAATATGACAGAGCAACTGATAGAAGGAAGAAATGAGCTCAGGCAAGAGATAGACCAATTTGGCTCAGATATCCATGACCTGCAGGCTCAATTGAATAAAAAGGTTGAGGTGTCTGATGCCCTACCATCAATATTTGTGGATACTGGCCAGCTTGTGGAGCGGAAAGAGGAAATCTAAATATTAGGCCAAATTATTAATGATGTCAAGGTTGATGAAGAGTATAAAATAGAGAATGCCAAAAATAATGCAGTTTTTGAGTTGGAGCATATTGGACATCAGTCTAAATACTTTTCAACATTGTGTTTAGTTGGTGACATGGGAATTGATCCAGTCGAGCATATATAGGAGTCAATGGATGAAGAACAAAACGTTTATATTCTGAAATTTGTGATGCCAAGGAGACAAACGACATCCCTCACCTAAGGGCCAAGAAGTTCAAGATGCGATACCTATTGTTTGGTTCCTTTATTTTTACATCACCACCCCATGAACGTGACAGAAAAATTGATGCAAAATTGGGGACGCAATTCATATCCTCAAAGTGGATGGAAAAGTGGTGAAGTAGCAAAGTCGTGCCACGACTATAAATAAGGCGCTTGTTGGGAGGCAACCCAGCATGTATATCTTTTCATTAATTTTTATNGAGAATATGTCCGAGCTAGGACCGAGAGGGTCTCAGGGAGTATTTCTCACCCTTGTTTTAATGTTTTTCTTTGTGATCATGCATTGAGGACTATGCATAACATAAGTGTGGGGTGGGAAAACTACTTTCTGAGGTATAATTGTATAAAATTATTATTTTTTTAGAAAAATCTCAGAGTTTTCCCAACGGTGGATCTGTTGGACAATTTTCTTGAGGGATAAAGTCTGATTAAAAAAAATTTAGGATAGGTAGGGAGTATCCCTTAGTTTTTCTTTGGGCACCGGTTCTTTGCCAAGGGTGTAGCTTGAATCGGGCACTTTAAAATTATTTTTTTAGAGTAGTTAGGAAGAAATTGAGTAAATTAGAAATACCATATGACATGTTTGATGCCGGCATATTAGGTTATGACATACATTCTGCTTTCCCTTATATTTGGTTTGACATGTGATGCCTGAGTAAAAATAAATAGCCTATTTTGTGACGCCTTAGCTCAGTTG
>ML401744.1:49707-72548 GCA_005239525.1 Nicotiana knightiana
TGACATGTTTGATGCCGGCATATTAGGTTATGACATACATTCTGCTTTCCCTTATATTTGGTTTGACATGTGATGCCTGAGTAAAAATAAATAGCCTATTTTGTGACGTCTTAGCTCAGTTGCTTGACTTGTATGTTACATAGTGTGATATTGCTTAATTCTCTCAATTTTGTGTGCTTGCTTGACTTGAGAGTTGAATAAAACCATTGTGATTGAGTCATGTGCAATGTTTGAGTGAGGTTTAGTAATTTTCTATGCTATCCAGTGTAGTCTAGAACTTGCCCCGTGTGTTAATCGAAGCGAAATTGTAGGTTATGCTAGTATATGAGATGACGTAGGAATTTTCTTGCTTGATCATGGATGTGCTTGTCACATAAGAATTAAAAATTTCCATTGCTAGCCCCTTTGAGCCTTTAGACTTTTTCTTTGGTACCCATATTACAAGTCGTACCCCTATTTGTTCTGAAATTGAGATTTTTTCACCTTTACCTCCTAAGGCACTTAATCGCTAAAAGAAGTAAGGTGAGATAAGGGGGAATAGTTTTGAGTGGAGCCCTGGAAAGGCCTGTTAGTGCACTAAAAATTATATTCAAAAGTCACTAGCCATTGAATCTTCATGTATGGAGTGTGTGTAGGAAAGAAAAAAATGATAGTAAAAGTATGTACGAAAAGATACACACCTCCAATTTTTATTAATTTGTGCTAGTGAAAATAGAAGTGCTTAATTGAAAAAAGGGCTATGTTGAATATGAGTTGTGGAAAGGGAGTTGGTTGAGAAGAATATATGTTGATTTGTGAAGGTAGTGTATTAAAGTGCTTAGGAGGGTTAGTCACTATTCCTAAATATATCATACCCGTCCCTTAGCCTACATTACAACCTTAAAAGTCCTAATTGATCCTAGATTTGACTAACTTGAATTAGTGGAGATCTACACTACGGGCAAGCTTATGGTATGACCACGAGATGCATGAATTCTTTGTGAGAGTGAGAGAATTTGTTCAATTGAGTGATGTCCTTAAATTATGTTCAAAAGCATATTTGAATGTGTGGACTAGTTATATTCACTCTTTTGTTGTTAGTGAGGACACATGATCTTATGAACGATTGGTAATGTTGTAAACTTTCTTGTTGGGTAGGTGCATGAATTGAGATGGCTTAGTGGTTGCAAGTTGACTCTTGAGGTTGGGTGGCTGCAAATAGGTTGTTGGTATGATTGATTAAATTGTTATACTTGGGCATGTTTAAAGAAGGGGAAGAATGTGAAATTTTGTATGTTCATACTTGATTGCCGGTATCGATCATAGTCAAGGGGTAAGGTGTGTGATTGAAAAGTAAAATACTCCGTGATAATAAAATTTGTACGTGTTGAAGGGTAGTAGATTTTCCCATTGCTCGAGGATGAGCAAGAGTGTAAGTGTAGGGTGTTGATGTTTAGCTTAAAGTGTATATATTTCTATGTATATCGCCTCATATTTTACTTTTGTTTCGTGAGTTTTAGATGTTAAATATGATGATTTATATTAATTTGAAGTTTTTTTTTATGTTTAGGAATGATTCGGGATCAATTAGGGGCGAAACGCGCGAAACTATAACCAAAACGGACGAAACCCGGACAAACCAGAAAAATGGTGATTTTGGGAGCCACAAGCAGTGCCCAGCCCCACCTGTGGCGCTGGAGGCAAAACACAAAATTGGGGCAGCGCCCTGGTGGGCGCCCGATGCTAGCCAGGGCGCCGGTGACGAGAATTTTGTCCTATTTTGTCCGGGACACGGTTATTTCGACCCTAAACCTACCCAACACGTATAAAAGCAAGTCTAAGCTTATTTTTGAGGGGATCTAACATATTTTGAAGGGGAATTCACGTGGAGGAACACACACCACGCTTGAAGGAGGATTTTACCTAGTTTTTCTTCTTTTCTCTTCCTTTAATTTCATAGTTTATTAGTTCTAGAGTTTTTGGTGCCACATGAACGTTGTAGTTTGAAGCTTGAATTGTTCTTATTATTTTATCATATTGGTTTATTTATTNATAAGATTGGGTAGAGCAAGATCTTAACCCTTCAGGGGAGCGGATTTGCAGTTAGGATAGGAATATACCTAATCGCCTTGCTTGGTTATTATACGGGAATTATTAATGCATTTTTGTTAATCCTAATTTCTTAGGAATATAGGCGTTAGGTTAGCTTGAATAGACGAATAGTACTTCGGGAGAAGGCTACGAGTAATATTAACACTGACAACCAATAAACCAGATAAATTAATTAGACGATTTAAGTGAAAAACTCAACGGGATTGTTAGATAATCCATAGCTCTAGAATATCGGATCTCATTGAATTCTTCTGTAATATTCTCCAATTTGTTTCTTTTAATTTCTTACTAGTTTATTGCTCTAGGTAAATGTTAGTTAAATCTTCACACTTTAGGATTCGCTTGAATAGATTAATTATTTGGCTTAATTTAGTTGATAGTTAATCACAAGTCCCTGTGGGTACGATATCTGGACTTACAATCCTATATTACTTGTCGATCACGTATACTTGTGTGTGCGTTTGGGTCCAACACTACCCAATATGGCTAACAGTACAGTAAATTCAATAAGGAAGGAAACAACAAGTATCAGCGGAAAACCATGAAATAACACAAAAGAGTGATGAAATACAACTAAATCCGTAATCACATATATAACAACGATAAGTAATAACTCAGCAATTACAATCGATTTTACATCAAGTTTTAGTCCACTCCACGAGGTACCGAACCTCAAAAAAATTACAACTCACGGGTCCCAATATCTGAACCCTAACATTTGACACCTTGTGCCCTCATTTCAGTTAATAACTGTCCGGACGACTCACGTGCTATTTAGAGTCATCACACATAGAAGGTAAACACAACAAGGGTACCGATTGATGCGAGGCTAGAATTCATGGTTTAATATGTTATATGCCCTACATTTTATGTGCGTTAATGATAAATATACACTTTTTATGTGCATAATAGAGTCTATTTCATGTGTAGGTGAATTGGAGATGGATGTCGAGCTAAAGGGATGCAAATACATCGAAAATACGCTCAAGAGGCGAGGAGTAGTGCACCTGGCTATAGCGGGGCGTTTAAGCCCAAACGCTTGACCCTGCCTGGCGTTAGCCAGGTGCCAGAGCCCAAACGCCTGACCCTGCCTGGCTTTAGCCAGGCGATAGAGCCCAAACGCCTGCCTTATCCTGGCGTTATCCAGGCGCCAGAGCCCAAACGCCAGACCATTGTTCCGGCTAAATTCGAGTTTTTGAAGAGTTTAAGTGTCTCCCGGTTGGAATAGAAGTCTCCTACTCGTTTAGGGTTTATCCCAAACATATAAATAGACCCCAAAAACACAACTTGAAGGGGATTCGAAGAGAGGAAGTCATTAAAGTGAAGGAAAACCTGTGGATTACTACTCAACAAAGCAAAAACACTGATTTTTATCTCCTTAGTTCATTACTCTGTAATTCAATTATGCACGTTATTTTAGATTTGATATTTATGAATATGAGTAGCTAATTTTCTTAATCTAGGGTTTTGGTGGAACCCGTTGGGGGANGTGCAATCTAAAGTGAACTGTAATGCAATCTAGCTAGCGTAACTTGAGAGAGTGCGTCTAGTAAATTATCATAATTACTTGAGTGAGATTTATGGTAGATAAAGTGTTCATGATTGATAGAGATAATTAATCAAGTTATAGGAAATATCTGAGAAGTAAGTTCACCAACGGGGGAAACCATAACCTTAGACCTTTATCATAATTGTTTACAACACATTGTTAGTAATTGTTAGTTATTATTATTGTCAGTAGAATTAGTAAAACATCACCAATTTATATTAAAAAGTCTTGAGAGAATTGATTGAGTAAAAGTTGCGTATTCTAACGACTTGATTGATACGTAAATTCCCTGTGGGATCGACTTTGGTCATAATACCCCGAATTATATTTGTAACGCCCGTTTAGTCTTTTATTAGACATAGTTGAGTGTGATCACCGATACTCAGCAATAACAAGGAAACTCCTTAATTCAATAAGAGTTCTTAGCTACATGTATGCTTGTGCAAATGTCCTAACATAGTTCAAACCATCTAGTAAGCATAAGAAAAGAAAAGGATAACACGTAAGAATGTTTTCTCACAACTTTCACAAAAATAAATTCACACAGTTAAGTGTACCATTACACAACATCAACAACAAGAATGCCCCTAGGACAACACAAGTCATCACAAAACAATCCCTGACACATCCCACCTTGTCTCGCCACGTGTGCAATAGTAAAGTAAATACCCGCCTTGTCTCGCCACACGCGCATAATCATGTTCCCACCTTGTCTCGCCACATTCTCACCCTGCATATACATATCCCGCTTATCACGCCGCATGTGCAATTTCAATAGTAATCACGACACGACAGAAACCTCGTGCAAATCCCCATATCAACAACCGCACGACAGAAACCTCGTGCATCACCACAACAAGCACAACAACAACAATGATAATAATAATATATACGGTAAATAAATCTACTTAAGAACCTTCGATCACACGAAAAAGGTAAACTAGTTAACAAGGAAGAACAACAATAAGGAAAACTAGGCATGATAATAACAACTCAGCAAGAAGGAAAATAACATGTAATAATAGTCCACCCTGTACGGTTCAACAATAATAACTAACACGAATCTAATAATTTCAAATAAGGATAAGTCCACTAAAGCATAGAACCTCTAAGCTTATCCTGAGGTTGAACAATTAGGGGAGAGGTACATCCAATTCAACTAAACGTAGGCAGCGAGAAGATCACTATAACAACAAATAAGGGAGGACATTAACAAAACATGAATAACTACAACTTCAAAGAGATAAGGAATTAAGGAGAAAACAACATGGCAATGGGAGAGATAATAGTCTCAATTAAGGCACGTATAAGTCAAACATCAATAAGAGTAAATCATGAAGTAATTGATTCTAATTAAGTAGGTAAAGGTGAATCTAGTAATTAAGGAAGTAATTATTCAAGGACAATTACATATTCGATGAATACAAGAACCTAGGAAATCCTAAAAGGCCAATTTCCACAACATAAATTTGAGCACGTACTCATCACCTCACATACACGGACTACAATCTGGTACTCAAAAATGACCTTCTCATGGAAAAAGACCTCTGGGCGGCTCAAATCTAACCAAAATAACTTCAAAGCACAA
Source organism: Nicotiana knightiana (assembly GCA_005239525.1). Classification (NCBI taxonomy): domain Eukaryota; kingdom Viridiplantae; phylum Streptophyta; class Magnoliopsida; order Solanales; family Solanaceae; genus Nicotiana; species Nicotiana knightiana. Next base: position 54,936 of record ML401744.1, read on the forward strand.
ATAAAACTCATAAGAAACTATTCCGGATCATAAAGTCTCAATCTTTATAAGAATATAAAAATCGATCCAAAACTCGACCCCCAAACCCGCACCTCGGAACCCGACAAATTTCATAAAACATGAACTCCATTCCGATACGAGTTCAACCATACTAAAATTATCAAATTGAAACCATTTCGTCCCCCAAATCATGATTTTTCATTTTGAAAATTTCTTAAAAAGCCAACATTTTCCTCAACTCAAAACACAAATTAAATGATAAAAATGAAGATAAAATCATGAAATATGTTAGATTCTAGGTGAAGAACACTTACCCAATCGATTTTCTTGAAAAATCCCAAAAGAAGCTCCCAAATCCGAAGTTTAGAACTCAAATATGAAAAAATGACCAAACCCTCGACTTATATGATTCTGCTCAGCATTTCCGTATCTGCAGGCAACTAAGCGCATCTGCGCAACCCCATTTGCGAGAAACCTTCGCATCTGCGAAGTAACTTACCAGGCCCAGGTCCACATCTGCCGACGACATAACTTCACCTGCTGCGGGCAGAAGCGATGACAGGACCGCAAAAGCAGAATCCTTCGCAGATGCGATCACAGAACCACAGAAAGCGGCCTTCGCACTTGGGTGCCAGCATCCGCAGAAGCGAGCTAGATCCCAGACCTCAAAGATCGCAGAAGCGACCAGGCTCACACAAAAGGGGAGCCGCACCTGTGCTCCAAAGTGTCGCAGGTGCGAGACACCTGAACCAGACCTGACCAAGACTATGAAAAACCTCTGAAACTCGTCTGAAACACGCCCGAGGCCCACGAGACCCCGTCTAAACACAAAAAAAGTTCTATAACCTAACACAGAAACGCTCGATGTCTCAAATCACATCAAACATCGACGAAACTACGAATCACATCATGGTTCGAACCTATGAACTTCCAATTCTTCTAACTTCGAAAACTCGTGCCGAAACTAATCAAACCAACCCGGAATAATGTCAAATTTTGCGGACAAGTACCAAATGTCATAACGAAGTTGTTACAACTTTCAAAATCGCATTCCGACCCCGATATCACTGAAGCCAACCATTGGTCAAACCTTTCCACTTTTCAAACTTTAACTTTCGCCAAAATGCCTCAACTTACCCTACGGACCTCCAAATCCAAATCCGGACACACGCCTAAGTTCCAAATCACCATAGAAGCTGTTGAGATCACCCAAAATCCATTCCGAAGCCGTTTATACAAAAGTCAAATTCTGGTCAAATTCTCACTACTTAAGCTTTTAAAGCTAGAATCCTTCTTCCAATTCGACTTCAAATCATCCGGTAACTGAATCCAACCACACACGCAAGTCGATACACATAATATGAAATTGTACAAGACCTTATACCGTCTAACAGAACTTAAATTCTCAAAATGACCGGCCGTATTGTTTCAGGATTTGGGGTGAATTAGGAGTTTTTGTAAAATTGAATTTAGACATCAAATTGAGGTTGGATTTCGAAATAAACTACAAAATCGGGCTTGGGAGTGAATGGGTAATCGGGTTTTGATCCTAATTTCTGGTTTGGTCCAAGCGGTCATGGGAGTTGACTTTTGTTGACTTTTTCACTAATGACCTAAATTGAACCTTTTGCATTCATGGGTAATTCCTAAGGCTTATTTTGAATCGTTTGGTTGATAATTTTCTAGATTTAGTTGGTTCGGAGGCTTGTTCAAAAGGCAAAGCCATGGTTGAGCCTTGAGTTATTTTTTGGAGCGAAGTAAGTGACGTGGTTAACCTTTACTTGAGGGATTATGACTTGTTTGCCTATTTTCTACGTGTTTAAATGTTGGTTACAACATATATATATGAGGTGACGAGTACTTGTGCATTATTGTTGGGTTAGAACATGCGGTTGAACTTGTTTCTCGTGATTTATTTCCTTATTCGATTATGTAATCCATATCTAGACTAGTTTATCACTAAATTGATCATTTTTTCTGCATTTATGAGTTATTTGTGATAATTGAATACTATTGGAAGTTGAGGCTCAGTATTTTGGAAACGTTGTCGACGTAAGATTTATTCTTGATCATTCTTTCTCCCAAATGTTATATGTTCTTGCTTCATGGTAAGGGAGAGAGTGTTAATGCACATAAGGTGATGACATACCGATTATTGTTCTATTGTTGATTTATTCATAGTGAGGAAGTGAGTTAAAGCACGAAGGGTGATGCCGTAACGTATTTATTATTTCATGATGAAATTGAGATTAAAAGCATGAAGAGTGATGTCATGCCGTATTTATTATTTTATGATGAGATTGAGAGTAAACGCACTATGGGTGATGTCATGCCATTATTACTGTTTTATGGTGAGGTTGAGAGTAAAAGCACGAAGAGTGATGTCGTGCAATTTACATTCATTATGTTTATCCGTCTCATTGGCCGAAGGTTTATTGGATGTTTCATGTTGTTATTTTCTATTGTAGTCACCGTATTTTGTACCCCTTTTCGTATATCCCCTCCCAATAATACATGTTTAATCTTTATTTGTTTTTATGTTGTTTGTATATTTCCGTTTGCACATGTTTCTTTACGTGGATGTCATGTCATACCCTCGTCACTGCCTCGTCGAGGTTAGGATCGACACTTACAGAGTACATTTGGTTGTTGTACTCATACTACACTCTGCACTTTTTGTGCAGATCTTGGTAATGGTCTCAGTTGTACGTGTGGTGCATCAACTCGGATTATCATTTGGAGACTCGAAGTAGATCTGCTGGAGTCTGCAGACCTTGAAGTCCCCTTCCATTATCCCTATTTACTGTTCTTTTCATTCAAGACAGTTGTATTTATTTCAAACCCTATTTGTAGAGACTCTAGAAGCTCGTGTACTTGTGACTCTGGGTCGTACTTAGATATTATTGATTTTTATGTTATTTCATACTTTATTTTAGTTTCATTTTTGGTTTAATTGATTTCACTTATTTGAATTGAATAAAATTAGCTTGTCTAATAAGAAAAATGGTAAGTGTCATCACAGTTCCAAAAGGATTTCTGGTTGTGACATCCCACCAAAGTAATGTGTCCTAAATGGTACCTATCTCGTCCACACAATTTAGTTTTGCGCATCCAAAAGCTTTTCTCTTTCACTTTATTTTCATAGGTAATTAAATGGACACTAAACTACTAAACTACAAAAGCTTACATGTTTAAGTAATTTGGTCAAACGTGTTAGCTTTTTCAAGATTAATAACATCCTACTTATGTTTAGCATAATTAGTTTTAATTAATTGTATAATTTTTTTTCATTTCTTTCATTAATTAGACTTAGTTTACAGTAAGTGAAAACATTTGCTTAATCTTAGCACCCTCCTCTTCTTGAATTTCGAGGACAAACATTTTGATCTTTTTATTCCACTATACTTAACTAGAGCGTCCCATTTCCCTATTATATTTTCCTATATAATAGTAGTGATATCGGACACTCTAGTTATCACATTTAAAAATTATCAATCTACATCTATTATATTCCTCAGACTCTTTAAAAATATAGTTGGTGCGTATCAAATCCTTTAAAACTAATGCATTTTAAAGTATTTAGCATGAGTGCGGCAATAATTTGAAAAGTTAGCGTAACATAAATGAAAAAATTAATCCTAATTACTTCCTTCGGTTCATAATAAATGACTTTTTGACATCTTTATTTTGGTCCAAGATAAGTATCATTTTATATAATAAAAAAGAATTAACTTTATTTTTCAAGATTTGCCTTATTTATACATCTCACTGGGTCAAGTTGACAATATACAATTTATAATTAAGGGTCATTTAATTAAAATACATTTTTTCATTAGGTATTACTATTATTTTCTTAAGGGACAAAAGCCCAAATATCACTTATTATTGACCGGAGGAAATAACATTTAAATTACACGATAATACAATTTTTTTTTTGTTGATATATTTGTATATAAAAATTAAACTTTTAAACAAAAGAACTAGAGGAGATATAAAGAAAGGAAAAAGAAAGGAGGTCCCTGTCACCATTATCTTTATATGTTGGGCGTCGTGATCAAATATTGAGTTTTAAAAAAGGAAATAAATATAAATGCGGAAATCATAACTTAGGAATTGACAATTGACAATGTCAATACTATGTATTTAATGTACTTTCAGACTACATTAAAGGCCTGTCACATGGTCCCACATGCCCCTATTGTCTCACTTTTCGAGGCAGACTAAATAAAAATAACCAAATACCAAAACCAACAAAGTAAATTCATACAAAATTAATTTAATTTTTATGTAAATGTGACAAAAAGAATTCCGCGTATTTTGGGTTGATCTAAAGTAACTAATCTTTTAAACAGTATATACTTGAGCAGTTTAACTCTTTCAAACTTTATTAAAATTGAATAATTCTACCAAAAGTGTATGATGAGTGTGCAGTAAGGGTTCATTTTATTTTACCAAAATTATAATGTGTTATTTTATTTTTCTTTCTCTTTCTATATATATATATTAAATGTTAAATTATTTTTAACTTCTTCGCGTGTTTATTTTTTATATTTAATTTTTAAATTCCTTTGGTGATAATTCTATTTCCGTCACTGGATGAAGTTATACACACTCCTTTATCTTTAATCAGGTTTCTTGGATTCAAATTTTGGGTATGAAGTCGACTTTATTTGGGAGCGTCTTATCCCGCCGCAAATTCAAATTTAGTTGGACACCATGCAAATACTGAACACCGAAAGAGAAATTAGAAAAACCAAAAAAATGACCACTTTTGAGTTCTGCTATGTTTAATATGCGTAATGATAATTATTTGTTGGAAATTAAACCAAGATTAATTAGTAATCCTAAGTTGTCTAGGATTTGATATTTACTAGTTTACTTAATTCATGTCTAGTTAGATTTTATTTACTAAATTCATATTAGAATATGTTTTGTTAGTCTAGTCAAATTTAGTTTGTAGTATTATAAATAGGGATGTTACTACATATTTTTCTATTGTGAAGAGGTATCTATGATGTAGAGAGACTCAAGAGTTTATGAGTTGTGAAAAAGCCTCCTACCACGTTCTCTCCCAAGTTTAATAAATTTCTTCTATATAGTCTTTGTTCAATTTTTTGCTTGTGCCTAAATTATTTTGAGGTATTTCAATCCTTCAAATTGATTTCAAAGCCCATGTGAGATTCTGTCAGAGCCGCTAGGAGATCCAAAAAAAATTTGGATACTCTATTACCTAATTGTCCCGTTTTTATGTTTGATGGCAAAAATAATTTTGAAACTTGGTATCAACAAATGAAGATTATTTTTTAAGGATATTGAATTATGGTCCATCATTGTTAAAGGATCTAAGGAACACCTATAAGGCACAACGTTGACGGGTGATGCAGCTACGCAATTGGAGAAGAAAAGACATTTAGATTATAAGGCACACTACTATCACGCCATTAAGATTGAAGTGCATGTATCTAAAAAATATTTTCATGCAAAGTCATCAAAAGAAGCTTGAACAATCTCAGTGACGTCATATAAAAGTTGCTGACATAAAGAAGGAGAACTGCAATAATTTGGGAGTCAATTTGAGTTAGCTCGTATGAGACCAACAAAGTCTATCAAAGAATTATTTACAAGAATTGAAGAAATAGCCAATGGTCTAAGGACCAATGGAGAAGTATTGGAAGAAATTAAAGTTGTTGAAAAAATATTGCAGTCTCCAAGTTTAAAGTTTCACAACAAGAAAGTTATTTTTGAGGCTACAAAATATCTTAACACGCTCAGACTTGATGATTTAAAAGGTGAATTGGTGACATACGAGATATCAACGAATTAACAAAAAGATGAGACATTGGAGGAGGCATCACAAGAAAAGGATGATCAACCAAAAAAAGAAGACACATACCAAGAAGGCCAAAATTCAGAAATAGAGGAGAAAATAAGAATAAGAGAAGGTACTTGTAATTTTTGTTATGAGATTCCATTGAATGCGAGGAGAAGTCAAATAATATTCAAATTGATCAACCAAAAATTTTTGCGATTGAGAAAAAAGACGATTTGGTTGCAAGAGATGCTCGTCCAAAAGAGGTTGGTGTTTCACCAGGAAAATTATTTTATAGTATTGAAGATGAACTTAGTAATCAAAGAAACAAGATGGTTTATCAAGAGGAAGTTTTTATGGATCAATCCAAGATTAAGGCAGAAATAGCAAGGGATGCAAAACTACAACAGCTGATGATTATAAATATTGAAGATGCAGTCAATTTTGTGCTATTGTTCGAGATTACATGTTCCAATAAAGATGACGAAATGTTTATTGGTGGCATTAATCTATATCATGTAGAATGTTTAATTGGAGTTGAATGGGTGTACAAGTCCAACTACAAGGCAACTGGAGAAGCAGATGGTTTCAAAGTAAAGAAAAAAAATATGTTGATGATTTTTTGAATGGATTTCTCATGGTTAACGCCAATTATATATGGCCAATATTGAAGAGAAATTGAAGTTAACTAAAAATGCTACTCGCGATTTGTTGATGCAACATATTTTAGGAAATTGGCGGAAAGTTTATAGTACTTGACTTTTACAAGGCTTGATGTTACTCATGACATGCTCAAGTTTGATCTTGGTTTAAGGGAGGGTGTTAAAAATTAAACCAAGATTATTTAGTAGTTTATTTAATTCAAGTCTAGTTAGTTTTATTTATCAAATTTATATTGGAATATGTTTTGTTAGTCTAGTCAAATTTGATTTGCAGTATTATAAATAGGGGTGCTACTACATATTTTCTATTGTAGAGAGTTAGTTATGATGTAGAGAGATTCAAGAGTTTATGAGTTGTGAAAACGCCTCTTACCACGTTCTCTCCTAAGTTTAATAAATGTCTTTTATATAATTTTTTACTTGTGCCTAAATTATTCTTGAGGTATTTCAATCCTTCGTTATTTTTTACAGACTTGATTTGTGAGAAGCACTTGAATTTTTTAAACTAAAGAAATTATAGAGACGATCTTCTCTCAATTTATTTCCCCCCTATTCGCAACTTAAGAAAAATCCTAATTTTGATGGCAAAGGGGAAGGCCTAAAGAAGGAAATTTGATTCATTAACTGTTTCATATAAATAGAGGCTAAAAAAAAGCATATGGATAGGTTCTATTAGCTTGAATAGCATTTGTTTTCTATGTTACAATTTGAAAATAAATCTGGAGATATTAGTGCTAATGATTTTTTTAGTTTAAGCACCACACATGTTCTATATTGATAAACTTAAAGAACTAAAGTTACTCGAACCATCGAACATATAAAGAACGTTGATAAACCAATATGTAAACATAACAGACTACTTTTATTGTTTTATCCATCTATAGGACACCATACTTATTTATTTTGATGAATATATTAATTTTTATCGTGATTAATTGAATAATTTTTTGTATGCTCTAATTGTACTAATTTTATCTCAAAAAAGAAAAAAGAACAAAAACAATCAAGTTTGGTTTTTTCGCAGTAGTTCAAACTTCAAATTCTGTCACACTTTTGGAACCTGGGAGTATATAAATTGAGTTGGTTTAGAAGTGGAAAATTTGATATCTTTAATATAATGGAGACAAACCGCTTGTATTTGCGCATTCTTCTCTTGATTATGGGACAACTTAGTGCATTAAGCTTCCGTTATATACGGAGTACGAAAAAGTATAAGGCTATAAGGGTCTATTGTACACAATCGTATAGCCTGTTTGGCCAAGCTTTGTTTTGGGGCCAAAAATTGAGGTGTTTGGCCAAGCTTGTGGAAGGAAAAAAAGTGCTTTTAAGGAGAAACAGAAAAAATAGCTTCTTTTCAAAAGCACTTTTGAGAAAAATACACTTAGAAGCAGTTTTCAAAAGCTTGGCAAAACATTAATTACTGTTCAAATTAATTAGTCAAACACAAACTGTTTCTCATCAAAAATATTTTTTTTAAAAAATACTTTTGAGAAAAGTACTTTTAAAATAAGCTGATTTTAGAAACTTGGCCGAATATGCTATTAACCTGCATTTCTTTTGCCACCCGTAGTTGTTGTGATAAAGAGATAAACCACTTGTATTTGTTACCATTTCTTATAAGTGAGGAGAGAAAGTAGCACGAGTGGTCTAGTGGTAGAATAGTGCTTTGCCATGATACTCACTCGGGTTCGATACCCGGCTGGTGCACCCTTAGAGCTGTGATTATTACTGCACAAAATGTGAGACGTGGGTCTTCACATCTGTCTTTATTTAAGATGAAAATCTGTGCGTCTGAGCTCTATTCTTTTTTTATTTACTGCAATTATTTTAAATAAAAGTAACTGGATAAAATTAATCTTTGCCTTAGAATCTGATGATCCAGCTTTATACATCTGTTGTAGAAGTATTTTATTATGTTAAATTTAGATGCTAAGGTTGAATGATCACCTTAATCTATTATGCCAAATCAAGATAATCAAGAATTAGACAAATGAAAAGAAATAACTTAATTTAAACGTTTAGACTATTAGATTATAAAGACAATTTAATTCTAGCAAAAGACTACGGCAATATTGAACTTTGTGATAACTTTGTCTAATTAAAATCTTATAAAGCCGAAAGCTGGCTCCCTTGCTACATGATATACTGATAGCTACGATTCAATGTAATAAAATGATTTTGATGTATCAGACTAATGTTATCTCAAGCCATTTCATGAACAAAACGTAACCAATTATCCGACTGTGGAGCTATGTCTCATCTTTTTAAGAAAGAATTAACTTAAATAGCCACCCACTAAATCGCTTAATTTTTATATATATATATATAATTGTATATAATCAATATATAAATTATGTATACTTACTAGAAAGAGTAAATATTTAATTTGACCGGCTAAATTTTACCTTCATAGTTCATATTCAATGTTTTCCTGAATGGGAAATGCACTATTGTACTTTTATGCTATTTGTATTTTTTACTGTTTGTAATTTCTATTCTCTCCTTTTTAGTTCGTAAATAGTTAGAGAAAATTAAAAAAATATTGAAAAGTTTAATAAGACATTTTAATGGTTTAATGAATTTGAACTCTTAAAAGTTCTGAAAGTCGTAGAAAAATTCTAATATTTGTATATGGTAAAATATGTTATGACACGTGGCCGTCCAAAAAAGGGACACGTGGAACTCAAGACGAGGATGCTCAAAGACCGAAGGCAATTGTTTCGTTTGCCACCAGAAAGAATAACGCTCGTAAAGATTTATAATGCTCTTTGCCTGGTAGCATTTAATATAGAATATTCCATGATATTAAGAGTGATTACCCGTTACATGAAATTTGGCATTTTTGTTCACCATTACATTTTCATCAATAACCCTCATAATTGATATTAAAGAAGGGCACGATCCTATGACCTTCTTCCCTAGACATAACTATATTTAAATAGTGAGCTCAGTTATATTGTAAGGGGACACAAATTTTCTGTCAAACATACCCTACATTCTATACTGATGTTTTATACTTCAATACCACACAAGAGGGGGGAGGGGGAGTGATTTGTGTGGTGCTTAATTTTTAGCGTGCACAGATTATAGAAGGACCTGGTTCTTCTATGTGTTCCTACTATTACTGTTGCGGAATAATAAGTACAGAAATTAAAGAACACAAGGATTTTTACGTGGAAAACACCTGGCTCAAAAGGTGAAAAAATCATGACCTACTTCCCATAGGATTTTCCCAAAACTCTTTATCAAATCAGTGAGCCAAAACTGCATTTACAAAAACTCTTTTGTAAACCTAGGACTATCTCAAATACCTTGTGGCAAACCAACCTCTAACTGTTTGCGACAACTTCAAGTTAACTCTAACTTGAAACCACAAAGTACCTATAACAAATGCTTCTAGATAAAGCTGAAAGGTATAAGATAAAACTACCTACTACAAATGAACTAGACTAAAAGACAGACACTTGAAACTGGTTCTTCTAGCTGGTTCAAGTAGCTTCAGGTTTGCACACTTAAATTTCACACGAACTGCTTGAAAATTGCCTTGCTATTTTTCTCTGAATTCACGTTTATCTTCTGCTTTTGTGTGTACCTGTACAATAAGAACATTCTGAAATATATAGGAATAGTAGATAAAGAATTAACTAGAGTTCTAATGCTACTTTTCCTTGGTGGAAGAGTTCTAGTCAATCTCAACTGCTAAATCTCTCCTTATCTTGGATATTGTTCTTACTGAATATATGGAGTCTCCTTATCGTTTTTGCAATCTTTTCGATCAGGGGATATCTTATTCTGCCCAAATACGCTTATCTCCTGCATGTGCATCTCACGTGCCATGATTCTGCATGTGTCTATGTCTTCCAGTGATGGACCTTTTTCATTTCTGAGTTCCTTTTGTCAATCTTCAAAACTATTCTTTTCTTTGGGCCAACAAATTTCCCTTTTTTGATGATGACAAATTTTGTGCGCCCATAAGCTTAGGCCTATTTCAACTTAATCCAACATTGACACATATTAGAGTATTAAGCACTTATCATGAAGAACCAGGGTCATTAGGTTATAAATATCACCGTTCATAGTAAAACCATTTCCCCCCTTTTGGCATCATCGAAAAGTTGCAAAAAGATGTGTGAATCCCAGATAGTTAAAAATCACTCATGGCCACTGGGGAAACTGCAAATGCATTTATGGATTAATCATCAATAATCAACTAAGAATTCAAACTATCAAAGAAATAGAGATAATGAATAAGAACAAAAGCAGCAAACTTCATTGATAGTGAATATAATTCTGCCACAATCTACAAAATGAAACAAAAACAGTTTAAAACATGAGAAACAAAAAACATCCCGAATATGGGTCACTGAAAGTTCTAGGCAGGCTAGGCAATTAAGGCTTAGAAGAACTGGGAGCTTGGTTTTTGGTTTAAGAACTGGGAGCTTGGTTTTTGGTTTGGAGAAGGTGCAACATTTCTTGAAGAATTCTCTCATTCTTCTCCCTTTCCTTTGTAAGCTCAGCTCTGAGAGCATCTCTCTTAGATTCAACCTCAGCTAAACGAGACTTCAACCTTGCTATCTCTGCATCCTTTTCCCAACTCTCCTGCACTAGGGCTCTGACCTTGGTGTTAACATGTGTCTTTCTAGATGAACCAGGTTCATTTGGAGTGGCATGTATCTCATAATCGCAAGCAACAAGAGTATTGATCTCAAAATGGTCTTTACTTGTGGCCATCTCCGACTTCTTCAGTGGCACCTTGTAATGATCAAGAACAGTAGTGAGAATGAAGCCATAAGGAATGGCATGGCATTTGGAGTCGTTGACAACCCTGTCCAAAATATGAATGATGAACCTAGGCCAGTTAATCTGCCTCCCACTATCTAGACATTCCATCAAGACCAAGTCCATGTAGTCGGCAATATGCCTCATTTCCTGCCTGGGCAGCACACACTTGTTGATGAATTCAAATAACACCTTGTGAGGTGGCTTTATTTCACTCTTATAAACTGCCTTGGGCTCAATTTCTTATTCATTATCACATAATTTCCTAGTGATAACCAGGGGCAGTTGGAAGAGAGTCCAGACTTGGCCGTTTCTGCCTTGTATAGTCTTCATAACCTTCAGAGGGTATACCAAGGATTTCACCCAGCTCCTTAGCATCAAAGGAAATTTGAATCCCTTTCACCAAGCTGGTGACTCTGCTATCCTTTATCTCAACATTGGTCATGAATTCCACAATCTTATTCCTTGCTAGTCTACCATCTAGCTGAAGGACCATGTCCTTCCACCCCTGTAACTCAAGTTTTTCCAGCAGCAGGTTCATCCCTTCTTACTCCAAGTCCTTCAAAAGTCTCCCCTTCAGAATTGTTTGTTTGCCAAACTTGAAAAGCTTGTCCTTCTCACCATCAGACTCATCCTCCTCTTCACTACTCCAATCTTCTTCGTCAGTAATTTTCACTTTCTTGGCTTTCACTATAGACCTGGTTCGTTTAGCCAAAATAGAGGGTTCAGCAGACTTAGAAACAGATGAAGACTTCTTTGGCTTTCTTGGGCTTAGGGGTATGAACCTCTACCTCAACTGTCACCTTTTCACTTTGATGGACCAGGTCCATCTCATCCACTTCAACAACCTCAACCACTTTTTCTTTCCCATTTTCTACTCTTTTCTTAAGCTCTCTGCAACTCGTCCTCACTTTGCTTAAGCTTGCTCCTTGTAGATCTTCCTCTTGGAAGAGGAATATCAGAAGTCTCAGAAGGAGCAACTTTCCTTTTCTTGTTGGCTCTTGCTATACCAGGGGTTGTAGCTTTAGGAGTTCTTTTTTTCTTGGGTTTGTAACTGTCACCTATCTTTTTCAAGAGATCCACCAGTGTTTCCTCATATGTCACGACCCAAATTCCCAACCTTAGAGATCGTGATGGACCCTAACATCACACTCGCTAGGCAAGCCAACGCTAGAGTTCGATTAATTACTTTCTTTTGATTATCCATCTAGACATAATAAAATAATTTTAAAGTAAATTTAATATAATGGTTTCCAATGAATAACTCCAAATATAAAATGATAAACAACTAAATAAATCGAACCACGAACTAATTATATAAATAACTCTAAGACTACCCCAGGGTATGGTGTCACAGTTCACGAACTACTAAAGAATACTACAAATAATGGACTGAAAGAAATAGTATATTGTTTTGCGAAAATATAAAACAGTCTCTACGAACTAGGAGAAGACTCTTGGGATCTGCGAACGACGGCAGATATACCTCGTGTCTCCGGATAATGAATAGCGGCTACTAAAAATCTCTACTACTGGCCGGTACCTGGATCTGCACAAAAGAGTGCAGAGTGTAGTATCAGTACAACCGAACCCATGTACTGAGTAAGTACCGAGCCTAATCCCGACGAAGTAGTGACGAGGCTAAGGCGGGGCAATTGTAACTTAACCTACGACAATATATGTATATAAGAAAGTAATAAAATAATTCTACGCAAACAAGAAAATATAACTGCAACAATGAATAAATAAAATAACTCAGTCGCCTATCCCAAGCCTCGGCTGTCACCAAAATTTCACACAACTTTTCAAGTTTTCAAACTTTAATTTAAAATAATCAAATGTGCAAGATATGGGAAAACATTAGGATAAAACAATAAACTTCCAAATCTTTGTAATAAAAATCAGTAAAGCATAATTATCCTCCCTTATCACTGTCATATATTTATATTTTCCCTGTCCATCCTTATCACAGTCATCTATATTTCCCCTGTCCACCCTTATCACAGTCATATATATTTATTTCCCCTGTCTACCCTTATCACAGTCATATATATTTATTTCCCCTGTCCACTCTTATCACAGTCATAAATATATTTATTTCTATCAAAACTTTCACAATTCAGGCCAAGCCTTTCACAATACTTTTGTCTCAACAGTCATAAAACACCCCGCCTATCCGAAACTCACTTGAGCCCTCGGGTCTCTAAACCAAACATGCACGAAAGTCTAAAAACATCACACGGACTTGCTCGTGCGATCAAATCATGAAAATAACATGTAAAACTATGAGTTAAACCTCAAAACTCATCATTTTTCTCAAGAACACTTAAAGTTCATTATTTCTCAACCGGACGTCCAAATCACGTCAAATAAACTCCATTTTTCACCAAATTACACAGTTAACATTTAAATACTATAACAAATCTGTACCGGGCTCCGAAACCAAAATAGGGGCCCGATACAAATGGTTTCAAACATTAATTATTTTCTTTATTTCATTAATATTTCAGCAAAATAATTTCTTTCAAAATTGAGTTTTAAGGCTTGGGGCCTCGGAATTCATATCCAGGCATATGCCCAAGTGTCATATTTTACTGCGGACCTCCCGGGATCGTCGGAACACAGATCCGGGTCCGTTTTACTCAAATGTTGACCAAAGTCGACTATAATCAAATTTTAACTCTAGAAATCAATATTTCTCATATTTTTACATAAAAGCTTTCCGGTTTCATGCCTGGACTGCACACGTAAATCGAGGTATTTAAAATTAATATTTTTATGGCTAATAAGCCTAGAACGGAGTCTAAATTTATAGAATGACCCTTGGGTCATCACATCAAGAGATGAATCAGGTTCATCTGCTTGCTTTCCAAGATTCACTAGACCTTTAGGGGCTTCTCCTAATCTACTTCCCCCAGTGTTCTTGCTACTTTCTTCTACCTTTCTGGCTCAACACCACAAATATCCATTCTAACAGATTCATAGGTGGGTGAAGAATCAACCACTTCTTTCCCTTTTCCCCTCTCATCATTCCGTACTCCCTCCTCTCCTTTTCTTTTTCTATTTTATTTTTACCACCTCTCTTTCTTGTCTCAGGCATTTCTACATCCACCAAAAACCCAACAGTATAAACCTATTTTCTTGATTTTCAGCGACCTAAGAGATGACCCCAGAAGAAGGGTTTGGGACAGATGTTATCTGTTCAGAATCGGAAGACCCAGTTTCTCCCCTCCCCCCCCCCCAGTCGCCGATTTGATGGAGTCATCAGAATTTTGGGAATCTTGGTCTTGACTTGCTTGAAGCTGGGCATTTAATTTTCTTAAGAGCGCACTGCTAGCCACAGTTTTTCGAGCAAGCATTTTTTCTCTCCTTCTCCTAGGTTGGGGGGTAGGGCTGGGTTGAGAGGTGGTGGAAGAAGATGAAGGGGTAGGGGGAGTACTAGGATTATTCCAGGGGTTTGAAATTTCGAGTATGGTTTAGTGATGAAGAGAAAGGATTGAATGGAATGCAAAGGTGAAGAGAAAAGAGAGAGTTTCAACGATTTTCAGAAATAATGAGGGATATGCAAAGATGATGATGAGGGATTTAAAGGGGATGTGTAATTAATACACAACGACAACTTTTTGTGGTCAATTAGAGGTCTAATCATCCTGCAATTTTCAGTTCCAAATGACGGTTACAGCTTCCCTAGAATCTAGGTATTTTAATTCGGTGAGGATTCTTTGTTGAAACGGAACTGGTTCAAATTCTAGTTGGATATGCGTTGGAAGAATTTGGACTTGGGTAAAATTCTGCTCATGATTTAAATATTAGTATTTCAAATTATGCAGAGTGTAGAACACATACCTCGTTTTTCAGATGAACCAGCACTGATGAACCAGGTTCTTCGCTAAGAATCCTCTTGATCATGTCTCAATTTTCCAAAATAGAGAAAATTTCATTAGAGACCAGTGAGTCATATTAACACATGGCACATGAGTATACTATTTACAGTATGAGACTTAGCAAAAATTATTCTAGTTATTTACACAAATTCCAGATTTTCTAACCAATTTTTTTTTCATGTACATTCTGAACTGGTTCAATTAGGTGATCTTAATCATCCCTAGTTCTAACCTGTTCCTTTCAAAATGCTCTCTACTTAGTGCTTTTGTAAAGATGTCAGCAATTTGCTTATCAGCAGTACAAAACTCTATAGTTATCAATCCCTTCTCATAATTGTCCCTTAAAAAGTGATGTCTAACATCTATGTGCTTAGTTCTCTTGTGATGAACGGGGTTCTTAGTCATACTAATTGCACTAGTGTTATCACAAAATATATGGATACAACCAACTCGATTCCAAAGTCCATCAATTGCTGTTTAATCCACAATAATTGAGCACAAAATGAGGCAGCAACAACATACTCAGCTTCAGCAGTAGATAGAGCCACAGAGTTTTGCTTTTTGGTGGCCCAAGACACAAGACATGAGCCAAGAAAATGTGTCATACCTAAGGTGCTCTTTCTATCCACAAGAAAACCTGCATAGTCAGCACCAACATATCCCACAAGATTAAAATTACTACATTTTGGGTACCAAAGACAAAGATCAATGGTGCCTTTTAGGTATCTCAAGATTCTTTTGACAACAGTCAAGTGAGATTCCTTTGGATTTGCCTGAAATCGTGCACAAAGGCCTACAATGAAAATAATGTCAGATCTACTAGCAGTGAGATACGATAATGAACCAATCATTCCCCTATACAACTTCTAATCAACAGATGAACCAGGTTCATCTATATCCAACTTTATGGCAGTTGCAATACGTGTGTCGATTTATTTGGAATCCTCCATTTTAAACCTTTTAAGCAACTCTTTTACATACTTCTGCTGATGGATCATAATTCCATTTGATTTTTTTTAATTTGTAAGCCTAAAAATAAATTAAGCTCACCCATCACGCTCATATCAAATTCACTCTCAGGCAGCGTGGCCGCTACTATTGTTGAGCAACAAAGGATATTAAATCCCATTATGAAGAGGTCGTGAAGAATAAAGTAATTAAGTGGCTCGATACAATCTTTCCTATTTCTGAAAGCAACTGGGTAAGCCCAATCAATGTGTGCCTATAAAAGGGGGAATGACGGTGGTAGAGAACGAGAAAAATGAGCTAATTCCTACTCGCACCGTGACAGGGTAGAGAGTCTGCATCATTACAGAAAGCTCAAGAAGGCAACCCGTAAGGACCACTTCCCACTTCCATTCATTGACCAAATGCTAGACAGATTGGCGGGGCATAAATATTATTGTTTCCTTGATGGCTATTTTGGGCACAACCAGATTGTTATATGCCCAGAGGATCAGGAGAAGACCACTTTTACATGTTCTTATGGCATTTTTTCTTTCAAGTGAATGTTGTTTGGTGTTTGTATTGCACCAGTCACTTTTCAGAGGTGTATGATGGCTATTTTCACTGATATGATAGAAAAATTTTCAGGAAGTCTTCATGGATGATTTTTCAGTATTTGGGTCTTCTTATGATGATTGTTCGAAGAATTTGAGCAAGGTGATGGACCGTTGTGAAGAAATAAATTTGGTGTTAAATTGAGAAAAGTGTCATTATATGGTACAAGAAGGCATGTTTTGGGACACAGAGTGTCAAGGAGTGACATTGAAGTTGATAAGGTGAAGGTGGAGGCGGTTGAAAAATTACCTCCATCCATTTCTGTGAAGGGTGTTCAGAGTTTCTTGGGACACACAGGATTCTATAGACGCTTTGTTAAGGATTTTTCAAAAATTGCTACTCTTTTGTGTTGGTTGCTTGAAAAGGATGTAACATTAACTTTTGATGAAGCCTGCCTGAAGGCATTTGAGGAGCTCATAAAGAATTTGGTGGTTGCCCCCATTATTGCGGCACCGGGTTGGTCCTTATCATTTGAACTTATGTGCAATGCGAGTGACCATGCTATTGGGCAGTGCTAGGACAGAGGAAGGATAAGATGTTTTACTCCATATGCTATGCGAGTAAGACTCTTGATGATGCACAACTTAATTGCAACATCACTGAAAAGGAGTTGTTGGCCTTTGTGTGGGACTTTGAAAAATTTTGGGCATAATTGGTGGGAACAAAAGTCATAGTCCATACCGATCATGTAGCAATCAGGTATCTATTTACAAAAGACGAATCCAAGGCTAGATTGATGTGTTAGATTTTATTGTTGCAGAAATTTGATGTAGAAATACGAGACCGGAAGGGCGCAAAAAATCAAGTAGCCAACCATCTATCAAGGCTGGAAAATCATGAGCATGTGGAGGAATGTGGACAAATTAAGGAGGCATTCCCTGATAAGCAACTTTTTTCTATTACCCAAGACCCCCCCCCC
>ML401747.1:0-25650 GCA_005239525.1 Nicotiana knightiana
TGTCACTTTAATTGGAAGAACTCCCATACCCCTTTGGGGCGTATAAAAAAGGAGGTGTGACACCACCTATTCACCAGTTCAGGTATTTTTCTATGTCCGTTCGAGGACGAACGGTTGTTTTAAAGGTGGAGATTGTGATGAACCAAAAGGTCATCGTATGTTTTAGAACTCAATTCTGCGCTCTTTAACCTTTAAAATCTCATTTTTTTACTCTTCTCAATTTGCGTGCACAGTCCGTACATATTTCCCGAAAGCTTTTATGTAGAAAATTGATGAAATAATAATTTTTGGCCTTAAAAGTTAGTTTTAGTTGACTTCGATCAACGTTTTGAGTAAACGGACTCGCACTCCTATTTTGACGGTTTCGACGGGTCCGTAGTGAAATATGGGGTCTGGACGTATGCCCGGAATCGAATTCCGAGGCCCCTAGCTCGAGATATGAATTTTTGTTGAAAATTGAAAGACTGAAAATATAATAATTTTTATAATAATGCATGGCATATATAGATTAATTGATATAGGTCGAGACGTTTATTTTAATATTTATCGACGCATCGAAATACGTTAATTAATTTTAATTTCTAAGTTATAAGTCGGTGAATCAATATAATAATTATTCAAATAGATATATTTGATGATGATCAATTATAGATATTAATTAGATTATTGCTTCTTTACAAGCCTGCACCCCCCACCCACCCACCCACCCTTCCCCCTCCAACAAACAAAAAAAAATGACCTTGTAGCCCTAGCACTTCGCGTTCTTAGATGCTTATTATAGTATATGTTAGTGTATTCATTGTTTGTATTACAAAATAAAACGATACATGCATTATATTTATATAGTAAATTTTAATGTGATTTTAAAGTTTTGACCGTGTTTGGCCTATGAACCAATCGACATTGGTCGGTTAGTTTTCAGAAATTACAGTTACCAGCCAAAGTTGGTCGGTAAAATAATATCCTGTAAAAACCGACTAACTATGGTCGGTAACTAGAACATAAATTTCATAAAATATTTTAAATAAATAATATAATTATTATAATTTAAATGTGTGGGTCTATATAACCGATCGATGTTGGCCGGTAACAAAAAAGTACTTTGACTAAGCAAGTCTGACCATTACGGTCAAATATTTGACCAATATATCAATCGATGTCGGTCGATAATGTTTTCTCGGGTAATTACGCCAATTTTTACCGATGGTCAGTATGGCGTTTAAAAAAATATAAAATGATTTTTTAATAATTTTCGTTCGCGTTAGATGGCTATTTGGTCACTTTTTTGGATCGATCAATATTGATCGGTAGACGTCAATCGAAATTTATCGAATTTCTAGTAATGTAAGGATCTTGTTAGTTCATATGTTTTTGCCTATGTTTTATAACTTATTTACTGTTTGTACCAGCTCAAATGGCTAGCCGCCTAAATAGAATCGATATATACATTATTTTCAAAAACTTTTACTATTTTTAGTTTATATTTAATAACCCAAACACATTGATTAATAATATTTTTATAATTTAAAAACAGTATACTCATCAATATAATATATAGTGTACACGCACAACGCACGTACTTTAAAAATAGTAAACAAAAAAAAGAAGGAAACCTACCACAGATTTCATATGCAATAAACTAGTAGCTGAATATGATAAATTTACAAGATATTTCCTGCCAATCGTTGGAGCGGAGTCCATTATTATTCATGAGAAGAAAAGTCACTCACTTGACTTTTTTATTATTCATACATAGTATCAAAGACAGAGAAATAAAAAAGGACGGAAGGAAATGCTGAAATAACATGAAAACACTAATGCATAATACCGGATTTAATAGCTAAAGTTCATTGTCGATACTGCACACTACCTACACGAAACATAGAGATTCGTCGTAAATAGGCGACGCACGACAGGTACAACAAATTATGCAGTCACCGCAATCAACAGTTGAAAAACAAAGTCTCCCACAAGTATTAAGTTGCGGCAACATCCTCCTCTTGATTCCTGAAATATCATAATCAACACCCCGTGCAGCAACGACATTTGTATTTGAGGACCATGGCGCATTCACTGAAATATTTCATAATATCAAATAAGAGAATGATCGATAAAATATGAAAATGAACAACAATTAAACGTCATGCATAAAAGTACATGTATATCCTTACAGGCATATATACATGCGTATGAAACTCGTGCAAACTTGTATAAGTATAATTACATACTTAATGCAGCAATGTAAAAGTACAATTCAAAGATAAATAGAGATAAATATGGAATACTAACTAGTGGCTGCGATGATAAGAGTGGCCAGAATCAAACTCAGCTTAAGGAATGCCATAGTAAGAAGAATACTTCAATTCGCTCTTTATGAATATTTGTATAAGGATATCTCATTCCTTTCCAAATGCCACAATTTATAGACCTATCCAGAAAATGTATTTTGCTTCCTTTCTTTTTTTAAATACCTTTTCGTTGGGGTCAACTCTTGCAAGTGCTAGTCTTCGTTTTTAATTATAAATGAAATATATTATTTAAAGTTTCTTTTACTCTCACTTCTCCCAACAAAAATATTTAAACTAAAATAATTTGACAAGAAGTATTCTAGTTATTCCTATAAAAATGATGATCTGACCTGATTTAAGATCCATTATTATTGGGAAGATGCATGTGAAATTTATGATGGCTCCGTGGTCTAGTACGTAATTCGTAATATGAACATGGCTACTATAATTTCTATTAAAGTAAGTGTTATTCCTTGATTAAAGGAAACTATATACTTTTTATTATATTGCTAGTGAATTTGTTTGCATTTCACATGATTATAAAAGATTTAGGTGGATTTATGAAATCATATTTTTTCTAATCGAGAATATTACAATCAAATGCAAGTATCTCACATTTTAAAATGCATGTCTCAAATATATCCATTTTTATTATATTAAACAAATATTAAAATTATTTATTGAAGAGATCAATTAATTAAGGAACCTGAGTCACAATCTACAAAGTAGTGCCCTACTATATTTTTGTATGTTTTCAGAGTTTAATTATTAATAATTAAAGATTTATATTATCCTTGAATTATATCAACTATAGAGTTGAACGATCACTCTTACTCTATTACATGCAAACTTGCTCACATCGTCTTAATTAGTTAACATACTGAACCCTAATCGATAGGATTTAATATGCCAACTACTCCGTTTGTCATATATACAAAATCGATAGGATTCTTACCTGATAATTAAACTTCTGGAATTGGAGATTTCGGTTATTTAAAGCATCTGGACTCGCAAAATGACACTTGGATTGCTTGCACCGTTTAAATAGCAATTCCAGCAATCAATTTTCCAGCTTTTCCTTACTCGTTTTGGTTTTCAGTGTTTCTTACGTATTTTTTATAAATTTTACTACAAATTAAATTAATCCCAAGTACTAAAAATAACGATGGCTTATTTTGTCTGGAAGACGGAAGGTTATTTATGATTTAAATAAGTTATTGATACTAATTAATCATGTATATTAAGGTAAATGACTCCAATTACTGGAGTATTAATTTAATTTAAGTTGCAGTGCGCTTTTAGGTTTATACATGGTCGTCGAGCAATAATTTCGATAAATAAACGAACTAATAAAAAAGAAACACTTGAATTTAATCCAAATGGAACATGCCAAATATTACGCGTTACTTTGAGTACTTTATCGATCTCTTTGATAAATAAAAAAAACTTATTAAGAGAATCTTCTTAAACGTAATGACTAACGAGTCATTTATGAAATGAAAGAAATAATGTAAGAAGCAAATTTTCTTGAATACCGTTAGCCGTTACAAATGAATGGAGAGTTGCAAATTAAAGAGGTAAAGGCCGCAAATAATGGCCGTACGTCCCTTAGCATTCCCACATTAAACTCTTCCTAAACCTTAGTGCATGCGATTGCCTTCCTTTTACAATACAATAAAAGCCAATATTTCCATTTCCTTAAAGAAATTAAAGCCATAGCCTATCGACCTTTATAATCTATCTTGTTCACCCCCACACATTTCTAACGGCTAGCCAAGGCGGTCGTTTTCTAGCCCCGCCATGGCAGCCTATTTTTGTTTCCATCACTTTTCACCAGAAGTCTGATTATTGTAACTAATTTTACGATTTGTATTATCGTTGTTATATTGTTTTTATTAAAGATTAACTTTCCCTGATTATTCAAATGGGGGAGGTTAATACTACTCGTTTGGACCAGGAGAAACATTTGTCATCACCGTCGTCGTCTTCGAGTGAATTATCAGAATGCGAGGAGTTACAACGTTTAGAAGAGTCACCACCCTTTTGGAGGAACCCTAATAAGAGGTTATCGAAGCAACTTTCCATGTGCGAGATTCCACGTGACATTGCATGGGAGAAACGACGTCGTCAGTTTCTCCATCAAGAGAGGAAAAAGAATATAATTGGGATTCAAGATCATGACGATGTAACCGACGAGGATCTCAACGAACTCAAAGGTTGCATAGAATTAGGGTTTGGATTTAACGAAGAAGAAGGCCAGAGGCTCTGTAGCACGTTGCCGGCGCTAGATCTTTATTTTGCAGTGAACCGCCAATACTCGACGAGCCCTATATCTTCACCAGGTAGCCAATGGCGAGACCAGAAACTCCATTAATGATGTACATGATTTAATATACATGTATACTTTTTGACGTAAAAACTCAATATAATTTCTTTATACATATTATAATTTTATGACGAAGGGTATTCAACGTCGCCACTGCAGGTAGCAATAAAGGTTCCTTATCCTCTCCAGGTTCATCAACTTGTCTTGGACTTGGAGGTAGATCCTCGTCGTTTGGAAGCCCTAGGAGTGATCCTGCTGATGCTTGGAAGATTTGTAGCCCAGGTAATTAGGCTTCTATTGCTTTTGTTATTTAAAGCTAAAATAGTAAGAGTACACACACAATAATTAAAGAATGTCTGGGTTATGCGCTTCTTATGTAGGATAAGAAAGTCAAATGTAAAAGTCAAAATAGAATGAAAAGGTTATGATTCTTGTGTAGTCTAGATAGAACAAACGATAATTAATTATTGATGCAATAACTTTTATCTAAGTAATTTCCAAAGATATATTACAGCTATATATTAGCTAGCATATTGGTAATATTCTGATAATGTTGGTGATTATAATATTATGAATTATGTGCAGGTGATGATCCTCAACAAGTTAAGACAAAGTTGAGGCATTGGGCACAGGCAGTGGCTTGTTCTGTCAAGCAGTCTTATTGAAGGGTTGGAGATCACTGGACTATATTAATTAGTAGAAAACATAGTCAAAATTAACCTGGTCATGTGTCTAATTTCAAGAACGAGAAACTTTCTTCTTTGTGTCTTGAGTTAATGGCAAATTCCTTTCTGGTTTGTGTATCAAGGCAAGGAGTGAAGTAGCTTCATTGATTTTTTTCTAGCAGCTTTTGGATTCCCACAAAAATTTGGTTTTTGCTTCCCAATATACATTTCAAACAATTTTAGTTTTTTTTTTTTGTTGACTTTTGAACATCTTGTTTTGGGGACTAAGAGATCAGGGCCATGACGGAAGCTCTAAATTTTTAGAGCACTTCTTTATGCATGTACTAGATAGCAGCACGGGCGAATGACCGACATAAAGGTTCATCCTAATAGAGAATACTCAAAACTGGTTTAGAGCTTTTGAAGCTGATTTTAGAGCAGAATGAAGTATACGTGACTAATATATATACCATCTATACTTAGTTGTCACTAACTAACTAACCTCTCCACTAACTACTTACTTAACTAACTAACCAACTTATAAATAATACAAAGTACAACTCTTGTTTTAAGTTTTGCTACACTCAATACTCCCCCTCAAGCTAGGTGGTGCAAACATATTAAGCATCCTTAGCGTGGAACAAAGATATTCGTGTTGAACTCTGATTAGCCCTTTGGTTAGCAAATTTGTTGGTTGCTCTTTGGTGGGAATGTGCTCATTTCTTATCAGCCCCTTTTGTCTTTTTTTCTCTTACAAAGTGGCAATCAATCTTTATATGTTTGGTTCTATCAGGAACACTAGATTGACTGCTATTTGCATTACTGTTTTGCTGTCAATGTGAACCTCAACTAGAAGTCCCACCTTTATTTTGAACAGCCTCAAAATCCATGTTAACTCTGCAGTTGTAGAGGCTAGGCTCCTATATTCTGACTCGGCTAAGCTTCTGGATATGGTGCTTTGTTTCTTGGACTTCCAAGATATTAGTGAATCACCAAACTTGAAAAGAAAGCTTGTTACATATTTGTGAGAATGCAGACAGGCAGCCCAATCAGCATCACAGTAGGTTGTGAACCTTTTATCTGCTTTACTTGACAGAAGTACTCCTTGTCCAGGGATGGTGTTTTACATACCTGGCCACTCTTAGAGTAGCTTTGAGATGTGATTTCTTTGGTTGATGCATAAATTGACTTAAGGTTTGCACACTGAATGCAATGTCTGGTCTTGTTATGGTTAAGTAAAATAGTTTGCCTATAATAAGAGCTTGGATCATATAGTAACTCATTCTCTCCCGGGCTTGGACCAGCCAGGTGATCATCAAACTCTTTTGTAGTGAGCCTTGCATTTGTTTCAAGTGGTGTAACTGCTAGCTTTGTTGCTCCCAGTCCTAGCTCAGAGATAATTTCTAGAATGTATTTTCTTTTGTGCATTAAGATTCCCTCCTTGGACCTAGCAAATTCAATCCCTAAGAAGTATTTTAACTCTCCTAAGCCCTTTATTCTGAAGGCCTGCTACAAAGAAGATTTGGCTTTTCTAATCACTGTTAGATTGTTGCCAATAATTAGCATATCTTCAACAAAGACTAGGATGAGTACAAGGTCACCTCCTGATCCTTTTATGAATAGAGAATGGTCATGTTGACTCTGAGTGAAACCAAAATGTAACACAGTCTCTGAAAGCTTTGCTTCCACGGTCTAGGGGCCTGCTTGAGATCATATATGGATTTGATGAGTCTGCATACCTGATGCTCCCCTTGACGCTTAAAGCCTTGAGTCAGGTCCATGTAGATCTCATCATGAAGATCACCTTGGAGAAAAGCATTTGAAACATCTATTTGATGAATGTGCCAGTGTTGCACAACATCAATGGAAATAATTGTTCTAACTGTAACCATATTGACAACAGGAGAGAAAGTCTCCTGATAGTCAATGTCTTCTCTCTAGTTATAGCCTTTGGCAAGTAGACTGGCTTTGAAATTGTCATTTCACCAGGTGCCTTGTACTTTATTTTGTACACCCATTTGCATCCAATGGGTTTCTTTCCAGGAGGTAAGGTCACAACATCCCATGTATGATGATCCTCTAAAGCAACAATCTCAGATGGGGTCCTTGATTTCTTCAGCATAAGAAACATGCTCAACCTCAGAAGAGGAAGAGGCAATGAAAGCCTGAAAATGAGGAGACAAATGATCATAGGACATATAGGTTGTCATGCCATAAGGAGTGTGTTTATTGGCATGAAGAGAAACAAAGCCGTCCATCCACAATGGCGGATGCTTGTCTTTGACTGATCTCATAAGGGTAGGAGAACCAACTTGAGATACATCAACACTTGGTGATATAGCAGCTGGTAATGAGCTTGCATTTGAATTAGTGTTGCTAGGAGAGGAAGAGGTTGCATGTGGTAAGACTGAAGAGTCATATGCAGTAGAGTTCTGGTTGGATCATGCTGAAGCATTTTGAGCATACCATTGCTCAGTTATATGTGGTAAGACAGAAGAAGATGTATCAGAGAACACATACGATTTGTGAGAGGAGAACTGTTGAAATGGAAAGATATCCCTGAATGTTACATCTTTGTTAACAAAAAAAAGAGCTAGTTGACAAGTTAAGAAGAATGTATCCCTTATGTGAAGAAGTGTAGCCCATGTGAACAACAATGATAGATTTTGGTTGAAGCTTATCAGTCTCATTGACAATCTTGGCATAGCACAGGCAACCTAAGACCCTGAGGTGCTAAAAAAGGCTTTTTCCTATATAATAACTCATAAGGAGACTTGTGACCTAGTTGTGATGATGACATCATGTTGATGAGATAAACATCTGGCAACACACTGTGCCCCCAAAACTTTAAAGGAATGCAACTTGAAACCCTTAGAACTCTGCACACTTCTAAAATATGCCTATGTTTTCTCTCAAGAACTCCATTTTGCTGAGGAGTATAAACACAGTTTCTTTGATGGATAATGCCAAGGTTTTTGAACAAAGTATGACTGACAAAATTAACAAATTCAGACCCATTATCAGTCCTTAACGCACTTAACCTGTTTTTCAAACTAAGTTTTCACATACATCAGTAAATCACGTAGGACAACACATACATCTGATTTGAGTTTTAAAAGAACAATCCAAGTCATTCTAGATCAGTCATCCACTACGGTTAAGAAGTATCTGTTACCATCAATAGTTGTAGTGTTATAGGGTTCCCATACATCCAAATGTAGTAAGTCAAATGAAGCTGCACTTTCGGTTGTACTACTGAGGAAGACACATGACCAAGTCTTTTGTGACATAGCTTGAGATCCACATTTGAAGGTGTTCTCTTAATGGACATATCCTTATTATGTGTGGATGCTAGTGATGTTTCTATAGTATGCTTATTGATAGTTAATGAGATCCGAGAGGGTAATATGTAGAGACATTTATATTCTCTACCAATCGCCTTCGCCCTCCAACTAAAGAGATCCTGAAATATATAATAATCAGGATAAAAGGCAATCAAACAATGCAGCCCTTTGGTTACCTTTGATACAGACATCAAGTTAAACTTGAATTGTGGTATATGAAGCACATTTTTTATAACACTCTTGTCTGAGATAGCACTAGTACCAACGTGCTTAACATATGAAACATCACCATTAGGTAAGAATATCTTCTTAGAGTACAGAGTATCAACTTTATTAACTGAGGTTAACATGCTAAGATTAGAAACCATATGACCAGTTGCACTTGTGTCAATAATCCACTCTTGAATATTATTAGTAGCTAAGAATGCAGTACTTATACCTGCAGCATTGGAAGTAGATAAAGAGTTAGACCCCTTGTTGAGAAACTGAAGTCTTTGATCATACTGGTCCCTAGTAAGGATTAATGGAGCCTGTGGAAGTTCCTGATTCATTGATGCAGCTGAAGATGCAGCATTACCTGCAGTATTTCTCTCTACAGTGTGCATGTGAGTGCTTTTGGAATGCAACCTATAGTCACACACATTCAAGGTGTGGAATTCTTTACAACATTGGTAGTCTCAAAAAACACATTGTAAGCATTACTGGCAGTGGTAGGTTCTCTCCCTTTCTTCTTGTATTTGTAGTCAGGTGGATAGCCAATGATCTTATAGCAATTTTCTTTGTTATGTCCCTTAAGCTTGCAAAACTCACACTGTATGTTATAATTTATTCTGAGTTTCTTACCTCCAATTGGTTTAGAACTATAAAATATTGTAGATTCACAGTGACCAATATGTACATTAGATAGAGAACCTAGAATGCCAAATGTGGTTGCTACAGTTCTTTGACTTTTATCACTAACTAGCATAGCATAAGCTTGATTTATAGAGGGTATTGGCTTCATCATAAGTATTCGGTTGCGTGCTTCTGAATGGGAATCATTCAAGCCCATGAGAAATTGATAAAGTTTCTGTTTGTGCAAATGCAGAATGAAATCCCTAGACTTAACACGGTCACAACCAGGACTAGGCACTAGTGCCTCAGCTTCATCCCAAAGATCTTTAATCTTGGAATAGTAAACAGAAACAGAGGAGGTACCTTGACTGAGAGTAGTAATTTCTCTATGCAAGTTATAGCATCGAGTGTCATTTACCTTATAAATCGCTCTTGTAGATCCATCCATATTGCATGTGCATTAGTGGCATAGGCGATCCTACTGATTAGGTTTGGAGCAGTTGTATTCATTAATCATGAAAACACAATTGCATTGCACCTTTCCCACTTGTACCAATACTTTTCACGAAATCGTTCCTAGTTCCATCTTCCATCCACAATTCTGAGCTTGTTCCGACCGAGCAAAGCAATTCTCATAGATCTATACCACAACGAGAAGTTGTCCGTACTGGTGAGTTGAAAAAAGATGAGAGAAATCCCATTGGTATCTACAGGAGCGAGATGTAGAGGATGAGTAACATCGAGTGTAACTCCTTTTTCAGATTCATCATCAGATGAGCTTTGAGGATTATCAGTTATAATAGTTGTATATCATAACTCCAAATCATCTACTGCCATTGTTGAGAAGATTAGGGTTTCAATGAAGAAACTGAACTAAAAAAATGAATTTGAGAAGAAAATTTAGAGAATGCAAACCAGATGTTAGATCGAATCAATTATGAGCTACAATCCATAGCTCTGAGCTCTAATATCATGAAGAATTAAGAGAAAGAGAGATGAAAAAGAAGACATGCAAAGATAGGATAAGAAGAGAAGAAGACTTTGTTGTGGAACTGTTTCATTGAAGCTCAAAAAAGAAAATGAAGTACACGTGACTAATATATACACCATCTATGCTTAACTATCACCAACTGACTAACCTCTCCACTAACTATTTACTTAACTAACTAACCAACTTATAAATAATATACTAGATGAGGAAAGACCCATATACGAGTCCAACATTGTAGTCTTAAAATTATTGTTTGTCAAGGCTCGAATAATTTGTTAATAAATAAATTGATCTTTGTTATATTAATTTAACTCCAGATAGAAAATGATACTGGGGATCACAATTTATAATTAGTTTATTTTAATAATCCACTTAAAATTAAACTACAAATTATAATATGTTTAAGTTGCTCCAATTAACATAAAAAACTACGTGCTATAATACTCATTTTTAACATCCATATCAAACATAAACATCAAATTGAAAATTTGATTTCACTGGTATTATTTTTTCAATGTATTTGAACATTTTACAAGATAATACATTAAAACTATAAGTGTCATCTATGTTAACAAATTTTCTAGAATAAGAAGCTTACCAATCTATATGTAAACTATTATTGAATACATCCAAATTGGTTTCACAAGAGTTCCAATAGTTGGAACAATCAGCTACTTGGTGAAAGTTAACACGAACAACATCATTCTTTAAAATACGATAAAAGATGAAAAAAATCACTATAATTTTACTTCACGTCTTGTATACAACAAAATCAAGAGAAATTTTTAATACAGTAAATAAAGAAAACTTTCAAGGGGACTTGCATCCTGAAATAGGTAATTTACTACTTCAAACAAAGAGAACCAAAGGCACTAAACAAATATTAACATGATATAAATTGTAGTAATTAGATATAGTAATTCAAATTATATTTTATTACAACTCGTTTAAAATGATGTTAATTGGTGATAAAATATTAAACATTTGATAAAAGTCTATATAAATAATTATAGGGATTTTAATTTTTTCTTAATTAAGGAGATAAGAGAAATATTTTTGTTTTTCTATAGATTTATCATATGTTAATTTTCATAAGGAAATTAAACAATATAAAAATTATGACAAATAATTTTTAGGATAAGTTATTGGTAGTTGAATCAAACCATGTAGATTAAATGTTCACATACATTAAGCATATTTAGATAGTCCCCCAGTACAGTATGAACAAATCTCATCACTTAAATTAACTTTTGAGATTAATAAACTATACTTTTTAAAGCTACTTTTGAATATGAAATTTTCTAGTTTGAATTCGCCTGCAAATAGCGTGGATAGATGAAAACCTTTTAATTTTAATTTTAAATTGCTTTAAAATAGTATGAGTAAATACGAAAATCTCTTAAATACTTATTGATATTTCTTTTTGTTGCTATATTATTTAAAAATTAAGTTTACCTTCTCTATGAAAACTTCTAGTTGACTAAACAAAAATTAATAATTTTACCAAATGAGAAAGGCAACATTCTAAAGTAGTATTCGCATGCAGTTGCAAAAGTAGTATAATCAACATAACATTTAAAGGAGTGTTGTAGTTATGGGAATGTGGGGTCCATGTGTATCAATGACAGTTTGCATATAACAATGGCAAAATACAAATTACCCCTTGAACTATGGACCAAATCCATGTTACACACATTTTCCCAACGAAAATCACTTTACACACTTAACCTTTTCGCGGTATAGTTAAGACACACCACTTTTGACAACTGGCGTGCGCGTGTTTTACACATAAATGAGGCGCGTGAATACAAAATTTTTGAGTCTGAACCATTATCTAAATGCCACATGTTCAGCCTTTTTATTTTTTAAAACTTTTTTGAGTCATTCTTTTTTCTAATTTCAATTATTATATCTCCAGTTTGACCCCTCTTCCACACAATACAGTGGAACTCAACAGAGAATGAAGGTCACTTTTCCGAATCGACGCGAGTACTTTCTTGGTCGGAGTCGGAATTTGAGCTCGAAATCAATTCTTTCACTATAATTCGGCGCGCTTGAAACATTAAAATGGGCATTAACTTCCAGAAATACTTGCAAGCTAAAATCAGTGGAACTGAAATACCGACTTGACTAGATAATTAGTTTTCACCTTTTCGTTATCTGTCAAGAAAAATGCCTTTGTAGTACTTTTTGAATTTTTTTTTGTTGTGAGTTTGTTGGTTCTTAATGTTTTTGAATTTGTGCATTTGAGTTGTAAGTTTGCTAAATACGTAGGAACTCGAACGATTGGAGATGGAAGGTTTACGTATTGGAAATGCAAAAAAGATCCCGCCAGAACTTCACCGCTAACCGATAACTCAGATCAGCGTGGAGTTGTCCGACGGCCAGTAGAGGTGAGAGAGGAGTTGGGCGGTTGTTGGTATGAAATGAGAGGAGAATGGAGGAAAATGGAGGTTCCGTGATTTGGAGGGTTATTTAGTTGGGTTTTAGTGGAGAAGAAAACTTTAATGAAGAAGATGACAAAAGGTGGATTGGGGAAGAAGAGAGATGGGTTAGCATCCTCTATTTTTTTTTTTTTTTTTAACAAAGAATATTAATTAGGGTGTAAATTAAGTATTTTATTTTTTTCTTAAGTTATGACACGTGTCACGATCTTATTGGTGTGTAAAATTACACATCTTATGATAAACTGGTCAAGAAAAAAGTGATGTGTCTTAGCTACACTTTAGAAATGTTGGGTGTGTAAGGTAATTTTCGTCGGCAAAAAGTGTGTAACAGGGATTTGGTCCATAATTCAGGGGGTAACTTATGTATTTTGCCTATAACAATTGCAAACAATGTTGGACTTTTCTGAAATGACATATATGCCCTTGGTCGACTATCTTTCATTTTCTATATAATAGAAATAGAAAAAGTACAACTCTTGCTTTAAGTTTGTTACTTTCAACGAGCATTTTCCTATTAACACTTGGGGATGACAATGGAACGGTACGGGTGCAGTGCAGGTTTAGACATATGCCGGGCGGGGTAGGTTTAGACAAATGCGAAGCGGGGCGGGTCAATTTTTTTTTTTAAATATCTGTGTGGTACCAAATTGAGGTATCACTACTCTAGACGAGATGAAGAAGCAACAGAAATGGAGAAAGGAAAAGAGAGAAGAAGGAAAGGAAGATAAAGGTAGAATTAGAGAAGAAGAAGTAGAGGAAAACACAAAAATTCAATTCATATAATAATACCATTACAACTTGATGTATCATCTATTTATAGTGTTTGTAGTAAGCTAAAAATGCTGAAAATAAAAGAGGAAGGAAATGGAACATGCCAATTGTGTGGTTATAGCTCTAACTAACTTTCCCGCCAAAACCTAGTCAACTAACATTCAAAAACTAAGCAACTAATTTTCAAAATTCCAACTACTCAACCAATATGTGTATCAATACCCCTTGGTTGAACAACACTCTTGTCCTCAAGGGTGAAGGAGGGAAAACGAGCCTTAAGAGCAGAAGCCAACTCCCATGTAGCATAAGAGGCATCCAAACCTGTCCACTTAACCAAACACTGAGCGACAACTTTGTTTTGACCAGTCTTCTTTTTAGGATGGACTCAGGAGAGGGACATAATCGACTAGCCAAATCAACCACAGGAGGATGTATTATTTCAGGAGGAATTTAATGACAAAATTTGAGTTGAGACACATGGAAGGTGGGATGTATCAGAACTTCTGGTGGAAAGAGTAACTTATAAGAAACAAATCCAATCTTGTCAATTATAGGATAAGGCCCAAAGTAACGAGAAGTCAGTTTGTGGTAAGGGAAGGATGATAGTGAAGACTGTCGATATGGTTTAAGCTTGACAAAGACCCAATCACCCACTTTGGATTGTTTGTCTGACCTATGTGTATTAGCTTGAGCTTGCATATTTTGTTGTGCACGAGTGAGATGAAACTAAAGGTGTCTAACGAGTGGGCCAGCCCGGGCTGGGTTGGGGTTTTATTGAACCAGACGGGTAGGAGGGGCATCAGGCCGGTTACGGGTTATTATTAACAGGTTTAACGGGCTCGGGTTAATTCGGGTAAAAACTAAACCGTATGGGTTAGGGGTTTAACAGGCCGGGTCGGGCTGATTTACTGTATATTTTATTTTTTTTGTATTTGTTATAACTATCGTAACAATATAAACAAAAAAAAAACTTATAAAAATAGTGTTTGAATAAAGGATGCAAAGACTTTAAAATTCTTATATTTGAATATATCATTAAATAATTAGGTACCGTCTAATAATATCAAAATAACAAACTAAAACTTGCAAATTAAACTATTAAAGTTTACATTTAATACTTCAAATTAAAGTTCAAACTTGCACTTATACGTCTAATAATATTAAAATGACAAACTAAAACATTAAGCATAAATGCATAATACGTCTAATAATATTAAAATAACACAGATTGTCACAAATCAATTAATCAAACGAATTTCTGGTGGACGCTCAAGACAACTCTTCATATGCCTCCTTAAACAACCTGTGCCCGTGCACTTTGGACGAAGATTTAAGGTTATACCACAATTCCTGTACTTTACTTTGTAACCTTCTTCATTTTCTTCTACCACATCAAAGTTTTCCCAAACATATGAGTGCACTCTAGAATCACGGGGCATGATTTAACTTGAATGAGAGAAAATGAGAACTTGAGATTTGAGATTGAGAAATGAGAGATGAGTGAAGAAATGAAGAAGATGGGGGGTGTATTTATTTAGAAAAAGTTAAATTTGTCAACTGAAAAAGTATTTTTTTTAATTTAAAAAGGCCCAAAAAGGGGCCATTTGTGCAAATCTGCCGTTGGGCAACGGCTCCCTGCCAAGGACCGTTGCCAACGGATAAGTAGGGCCCAAACATTTAAAAAACAAAAAAAAATTACCGCTGTATCGGTCCGGTCCGGGCCGGTTAACCCGGTAAAGTGTACTGTTCACTTTGACCGGGTTTGACCGGTTCGGTTAACTGGTAAAACTAAACGGAACAACCCCCTCTACCCCGCCTACTCAGCCCTACCCGGCCCCTTACATACCGGGTCGATCCGGTTCCGGTTTTAACCGGTCTGGGCCGGTCCAGTTCTGGGCCAACCCGGCCCGTTAGACACCTTTAGATGAAACTTAGCCAAGTTAAGTTTGAATTCTCGCAGCAAAGAAAGGTCCTCAATTGCATCGATCTCTGAATCTCCATGTAAGTAAGGCAAATGCAATGGTGGTGAACAACCATAACGAATCTCAAAAGGTGAAGTCTTGATGGCAGAATGTGGACTAGTATTGTACCACCATTCAGCCAAAGCAAGGAAGGAAGACCAGTCAGAAGGGGAGTCTGTGCAAAAGCATCTGAGATAAGTTTCCAAGCAGCGACTAAGCACCTCAGACTGACCATCAGTTTGAGGATGGTAAGCAGTTGAGGTGTTCAAGGTGACACCTTGGGCAATAAGGAATTCTCTCTAAAAGGATCTAATGAATATGGGGTCTCTGTCACTTGTAATGGAGGCAGTAAAACTATAGAGTTTGAAGACATTATCCAAGAAAATAGGAATGAGGATTGGGAAGTATAAGGATGGGCTAAGGAAATAAAATGAGCATGTTTGGTAAGGCGATCAACAATGACCCATATAACTGATTTACCTCGAGACTTAGGCAAACCTTCTATGAAGTCCATGGTGATGTCTGTCCAAGGAAGAGCAGGAATGGGTAAAGGTTAGAGAAGTCCAGGAGAGGCACTAGTGTCATACTTATTCCTTTGGCACATAGAACATTTGTGAACAAATGTCACAATATAATTTCGGATGCCTTTCCAATAAAAATAAGTAAGAACCTTCCTCATGGTGGCATCAATACCATAGTGACCCCTAGAAGGGGTAGAATTCCACAATGTGAGTATCTGTTGTCTTAAAGCAGTGTTGTTGCCCACTAATAACTTACCCTTTCTTCTAAGTTGTCTATTTACCCAAGTGAAGTATTTATGAGGTTGTTGTTGCAGGTTAGAGATTAAGGTTTTCAGCTCGGGATCTGCAAACCAACTGTCTTGAATGTCCTTCCATAAGTCAGCTTGAACATAAAAAATAAGCATAGACATCAATGAAGCACTTTGAATTCTAGAAAGAGCATCTGCAGCTACATTCTCATTGCGTTTCTTATATTGGATCTCGAAATCAAAAGGCAAAAGCTTAGCCAACCACCTAATCTGAGAATCAGTATGGGGCTTTTGTTCTAATAGATATTTAAGGGCCTTTTGGTCAGTCTTGACAATAAAATGTTGGCTGAGCAGATAATGTGACCATTTAGTCACAACAAAGACCAAAGCAAGCAACTCCTTTTCATATACCAATAAATCTGCATGTCTAGGGGCTAGTCCTTTACTAATAAAGACTATATGGTGGTTATTTTGCATAAGGACAACACCAACGCCGGATCCACTGACATCAGTCTCAACAACAAATGGTAATGAATGGTCTAGTAAAGCCAAAACTGGTGCAGTAGTAAGAGCTATCTTAATTTCAGCAAAGGCCTGTGAAGCAACATCATTCCATAAAAAAATATCCTTCCTGAGTAAATCTGTTAGAGGTCGACTAATAAGGCCATAACCCTTGATGAATTTCCCGTAGTATCCAGCTAATCCCAGAAAACCTCTTAGTTGTTTGACAGTTGTAGGAGTAGGCCAGCGTTGCATAACCTCTATCTTCTTTGGATCAGTAGCAACTCCTTGGGCAGAAATAAAGTGGCCCAGATATTCCACTCTTGAAACACCAAAAGCACATTTGGAATGCTTGGCTAATAGACTATTATGTATCATGAGATCAAAGACCAGTTATAAATGAAGAAGATGATCATGCAAGTTCTTACTATAGATTAGAATATCATTAAAGAAAACAAGTACAAATCTTCTAAGCAAGTCCTGAAAAACATGGTTCATTAGGCACTGAAAGGTGGAAGGAGCATTGGTCAAGCCAAAAGGCATGACCAAATACTCATAGTGTCCTATGTGTGTTTTGAATGCTGTCTTGGGAATATCCTCAGGATCCATTCTGATTTGGTGATAACCAGATCTGAGATCAATGTTAGAGAAGATAGAAGCCCCTGGTAGCTCATCCAGTAGATCATCAATAATAGGGATGGGAAATTTGTCATTAATAGTACAATGGTTTAGATCCATATAATCCACACACAACTTCCAAGTACCATCTTTCTTACCCACCACCACCACAGGTGAAGCAAAAGGACTGTTACTATATTGTATGATACCCTACTGTAGCATCTCCTTCACCAATTTGTCAATGATATCCTTCTTCATAAAAGAATATCTATATGGCCTGATGTTGATTGGTTTGGTACCAGGTTGCAAGGGAATCTTGTGATCAAACGCCCCCTTGAAGGAGGTAATGTAGTAGGTTATGAGAATACTTGCTTGTAAGTAGTCAGCACATTCTGGAGTGACTGGGGCAGCAAATCATCTCTAGGTAAATACAAAGCTAGCATAACTCCATCACTTCTACAAGCAGGTGATAGTGCATTAAACAACACTTATAGCATATACAACTGAACATGGTCACCTTGATATCTATTAACAACTTTGAAACTAGAGAGTTTACTATCTTCTGACACTCCTTTGAAGAGATGATGTTTGCCTTGGTAAATAAAGGTCATAGTTGGTGCTGAGTAATCCATTGTAACTGGACCTAAGGTTTTCATCCATAAGGCTCCCAAAACCAGATCATATCTACCAACATGGAAGACAATGAGGTCAACTACATATGTAGTGTCCTCTAGCATCCATTTAAAGTCCTTTACCACCCCAGAAGTGGATTCAAGGGTGTTATTGCCTAAGCTGACATAACTTAAAACAGTAGGAGTAATATAACATCCTAACTTCTTTGCAGCTGCTGACTCTATGAAATTATGAGTACTACCACCATCCAGAAGAATTTGAATATGTCGTTTATTACTGTAACATGTAACATGGATGGTCTATGCTCCTTGAATACCAGTTAAGGCACATAGTGAAATACGAGGATGTTCTTCTTGAACAACAGGCCACTCCTCAGGAAGTGCCTCAATTG
Source organism: Nicotiana knightiana (assembly GCA_005239525.1). Lineage (NCBI taxonomy): Eukaryota > Viridiplantae > Streptophyta > Magnoliopsida > Solanales > Solanaceae > Nicotiana > Nicotiana knightiana. Next base: position 18,540 of record ML401747.1, read on the forward strand.
TAGTAGTGATTTCCTTCTTTTCTGTAGGTGCAACATCAGATCCCTCCAATTCTAGGAAAAACGTCTGTTTTGGAAGGTTACACTTATGGCCTATAGTGTATTTTTCATCACAGAAGTAACACAATCCTTGTGCCCTTTTTGCTTGCATTTTAGCTGGAGAAATAGTTCTCATGTTCCTAAGAATCACAGAAGAGATGGTAGCAGGTAATGCCAGCCTAGGTGTGTGACTAACTGTTGGATAGATGGAAGGCTTGTTGCTATGGTTATCATAATAATTCCTCCTAACATTAGAATAACCAGTGGAAATATGTTTATGAGCTCTAACATTAGCAGCTAGAGTGGCTTCAGCTAACCTAGCTAGCCTGCATGTTTTAGCTAAGGTTTTAGGCTCGTGCATCATAATAGGATTCACCAACTCTTCCTTCAAACCACCAAGGAAACAAGAGATAGCTTGCTCAACAGTCAAGTTGCATTGAGCTACCAACCTATCAAAGACAAATTGAAACTCTCTAACCGACCTTGTTTGCTTTTACTGTTTCAATTCCAACATAGGATCAGAGAAATCACCACTAAAAGTTTTGATGATCTCAGCTATGTGCTCATCCCATGCATGTAGCATAGGTAAATTCCTACACTTAAGGTATGATTGATGCCAAGCTAGGGCTTCATCATCAAAGTTCATAGCTACTAACCTCACTCTCTGATTGAGAGGAGTCTCATCCTCAACAAAATAGTGTTCGATTCTATATAACCACATTTTTAAATTCTCTCTATTGAATCGAGGGAAAACTAGGTTATGATTACGATTAGTATTAACACAGTAAGGATTTGGTCCTAGAATACCATGACCTGACTGAAATGATTTATTCTTAGCAGCAGATGTAGATGCATTGTCCTTCAATTGTTGATTCAATTGCAGTCCGTCAAAGGAATATTTAAGAGCACTCACCATCTACAGAAGTTCAACGTGACGCTTATCCAAATCCTCTCTTAATTCATGTTGTTTTTGAGACACTTATGCTCGAAGGTCTAGTTGTTGAGCTTCTAGATCTTCATACTGCTCTTGCAAATGCATAGGTGTATTACTAGTAACAAGGTCCACAACTCTTTGCGGACCCATCCTCTACGAGGCTCTGATACCAATTGATACCAAATTGAGGTATCACTACTCTAGATGAGATGAAGAAGCAACAAAAATGAAGAAAAGAAAAGAGAGAAAAAGGAAAGGAAGATAGAGGCAGAATTAGAGAAGAAAAAGTAGAGGAAAACACAGAAATTCAATTCATATAATAATACCATTACAACTTGATGTATCATCTATTATAGTGTTTGTAGTAAGCTAAAAATGCTGAAAATAAAAGAGGAAAGAAATGGAACATGCCAATTGTGTGATTATAGCTCTAACTAACTTTCCCGCCAAAACCTAGTCAACTAACATTCAAAAACTAAGCAACTAATTTTCAAAATTCCAACTACTCAACCAATATGTGTATCACTGTGCGGGTGCGGATTTGTGACTTTGTGTTAATTCTCTTCAGCCTTCGTCGTTTCCCTCTCGGCTCTACCTCTAAAGACAGAAGCTTGAAGCTCTCTATCAGTGATATAATGGAGAAGGTTCAAGTTCTTTATATAGAAATCAAGTCATATTAAGTCTTGAAATCGTTCCATCACCTAAACTTGTAGACTTAACTTCACATCAATTAATACATTAAGAATTTAATTTGGTTTATTCTGTTACTTGGATTTAGCTTCCGATTTCGGTAAAAACTTTCAATTCTTTTTTTGGGATTATCTTTCTGCAAATAATAACAAAATCCAACTTTAATCTACAAATACTTAAGTGAATTATAAAGCAAAAAAGAAAACTCAAATATCAAAAGATATTGTTATTAAATTTTCACTCTTAGTGTTTAGCTTATGTATGCTTATATAATTAATTGCTTACTGTTAAAAGGAAAAGATTTAGATTGACAATGGCATATATATAAATATAATTGAAAGCAAAAATGGATAAACATAAAAATAAGACAGAATTTAAAATAATTAAAATTTTGGGGACGGGGCGGGTGGACGCGGGTGAGCGCGGGTAAAGTACTATGAGGGCAGGGAGCGAGCCAGGTTGAAATTTTGCGGGTTAAGGAAGAACCCGCCCGACACCGCTTACCATTCCCATTAACACTAGTCTATTGTTGAATTTCCAAGCTAATGATAGTCCCATATAATTAAGAAATTTGTAAGATTTGGGATTCATACGCTAATTGAAATCATGTAAAACATAGGAACATTACCTTTCAAGATTTTTACTTGTTAGTCCTTGACGTGCTAAAGAAATTGCTAGCTAGGGAAATTTTCGATCGAGACTATTGAGTTAAATAGCGGTAGACAATCAAATTCACCACAATAGTAATGTTTTGTTGATATATTATGTTATAGGAAAAGGTCTTAGCTGCGTTCCTATATAAGTATTGTAGAAATATTGACACTTATGCATTTAAGGAAAGCATAAATACTAGATGAAGGGAGACTATACAATAACACTTGTCTACTGTTGGATATCCAAGCTAATGATAGTTCCATATAATTTAGATTATTGTAAGATCTGAGATTCATATGCTAATTGAAATCATGTAAAACATAGGAACATTACCTTCAAGATTTTTACTTGTTAGTCTTGACGTACTAAAGAAATTGATAGCTAGTGAAAATTTTCGATCGAGTCTATTGAGTTAAATAGCGGTAGACAGTCAAATTCACCACAACAATAATATTTTCTTTTATATATTGTATTATAGGAAGGGGTCTTAGCTATGTTCCTATATAAATATTGTAGAAAGATCGACATTTATTTAAGCGAATGCATACATTCATTTAAGGAAAGCATAAATACTAGTTGAGGGGAGACTATACAATAAACTGAATTCAATTGATATGGAAGGAAATAACAAGAGATATGATATTGTAGTATGATTTATTAATACTCTTTTACCAAACGAATGATCGTTTTTGGTAGAACGAGCTAGCTAGTCTATTTAAGTAAATTTTTGGTGTTTAACATATTAGAACTTATTTCAAATAGAAACCTACCTGATTGATTAATGGAAAAAATGTCAAATTACTTTTTATTATATAAAATATCTTAATTTTACCCGTTATATTTTTGGACCATTCATAACCTTAGAGAAATGTCTCTATTTGTTCTTGATTTGAATAAAGTTCTGCCATAATATAGATCTTATTGACATGTGAAATCCACTTATTCGAGGGGTTGGAGTTTCTTGAAGTCAGAGAAAAATAACAAAGGGTTTGAATAAGGGTTGGAAATATTTTGTGTGGTAAATAAGTAAATTTAGTACGACCTAAAAAAAAATAAAATAATGAGTACCATACCATAAATTATGTCGCGTTCCCTTGTAGTCGCATTTTACCGTACGGGACTTATATCGCATTACTTTACAAATCGCATTGAAAAAACCGTGACTTCCATGCGACACAATTTCTATATACGGGTAAAACCCCTAAAAGGTATATTCGGTTGACTCGAATTCAAACAGCAAAACCCTTGTTCTACATAAACCCCAGAAGCTTCTGCCGAAGCCCAAAGTTTTCTCTCTGTCTTCAGTTATGGCACCTGATGCTGCTGATGCTCTTGCAGGTTTTAATTTTTCTACTTCTTGTTTTTCTTGAAAAATTTCAAATAATGTAAGCATGTCATTAAATAAATCTTTGATATTTTTTGAGCAGTTAGAGAAAAGGTTCTGAAGTTACTGAATGCTGCTTGCTCAGGGAACATTGCGCTTTTCAAGAGTAAGTTTTCAAGGTTCTTTTTGGATTTCAGTTTCTGCTACATATGGTAATGATGATTGTGGAAACAGATTTGGCTAAGCAACTGGATAATGGGAAAGGGTTGGCCGGGACGGTGGCGGATGTGAAGGATGCTAACAAAAGAGGGGCATTGATTTTTGCTGCTAGAGAAGGCCAGACTGAGTTCTGCGAGTTCTTGGTAGAAGAGTTGAAGCTTGATGTCAATACAAAAGATGAAGAAGGTATTTTCTACTAATTAGTTTGTCTTCGTTCATCATTATGTGTACAGGACCTAATTGAATTGGCTCTATTTTTTTTTTGTCCTGATTGAAACTTGAGGGCTTTTATCTTTTCGCCTCTTTAAAGTTCCATCCTAAGATGCATCCAAGAGTGTGGCCTAATTTATATAAAGGTAGAATTTTCTAGTTATAAAATTTGGATTTAGGTACCTCAGTTCATGTACCACGTGTGAAGTTTACCCTGTATTCATGTTGCTGACAATGTGTTTCCTTAGGCACTGTTTGGTTATAAGCGTGCTTCATATTTCAGGAGCCCAAAATTTATTGCAAAAGAGAAGTTTAAAATTTAAGCAGCCTCTTATTTAGTTCAACTTTGATTTGACAGAGCACTGTTTGGATGCTTTCTTATATGTTAGAAGAAAAAGTTTTGCATCATTTTTGGATCTACTTGGCATCAAAGCATTTTGGTTGAGTTGCACCATTTGAAATTAAATGTTTTCTTTGTTCCTCCAAATATTTGACAATGCTGTCGTGCCTAAGTGCAGACAATTCAAAATCTTTAAGTTTAGTCTTTCATTCTTTCAAGAGAATGATATGATAGACGAAGACATAGCACATGTAATTAAAGTAGATATGACGGTACCTAATAAAATGAAAGGCAAGTTCTACAGAATTGTTGTGAGACCAATAATATTATATGAGAGTGAATATCGAACTGATGATGCACTCGATTTGTCAACAAGCCATGTCATAAAAATGTCAATGTTAAATCGATGTGCACTTATACAAGATTAAATAAAATTAGAAATTACCAAATTATGCAAGTAGTACAAGTCGATAATAAGATGAGAAGGTCTCTTTGGTAGTGGTTTGGCTGTGTCATATGCAGGCCTCAAAATGCACCATTCTGTAGGTGCGATATTATGATGATTGAAGGTGCTAAAAGGGGACGAGGTAGAACTAAAATTACAAGGGTGGGAAGTTATCTCAAAAGATCTAAAATCTCTGACAATCAACACGGACTTGGATATAATACAAAACAATAGAAGAAAGTGATCCATATAGGTGATACCAATTCGCGGTGATTAACACTTGTTTGTACATTTACAATAGGTCTTGGTAGGACAAGCCTAAGATTTAGGGAACCTCAGATTTTGGAAAACCCATAATTTGCTTTGAGAGACAAATTATTCATCAATATAGGAATGGTGGACTCAAATATGCAGCTGATCATATAGGTGATACCAATTCGTTGTTATCAGGGCTTAGTTGTACATTTACATTAGGTCTTGGTGTAGGACAAGCCTAAGATTTAGGGAGCCTCAAATTTTAGAAAACCCTTAATTTGCTTTGCAGGACTAATTATTCATCAATGTATGAATGGCGGACTCAAATACATGTCGTGTTACTTATCTAAACTTATTTGAGATTGAGGCTCTTATTGATTGACTGATTGAGCTGTGCTGAGAGTGATATTGCTGTATATTGCTTTGAATACGTTGTTTCTTCATAGGTGAGACTCCTGTTCTTCATGCTGCTCGTCAAGGACACACTGCTACTGTCCAGTACCTCATAGAACAAGGTGCTGATCCTGCAACACCTAGCGCTTCGGGGGCAACAGCTTTGCATCATGCTGCAGGAATGGGTAGGTTCTTCCTCTTCGTTAACAGAAGTAATTGAAGCTTCTACCTGTGTCAGGGAAAGAGTCCTCGGTTCACATACATGTAATTACTGATTTACTGTAACCTTGCGGTTCCAATGTAGTGAACCTTTTTATTGATGGAGTTCCTCATTTTTTATATCAAATCTTTGACAAAATAATCAATAAAATTAAAATTTTGATTGTTTAATATTAATTGATGGAACTTTTGGGGACATAAGCTGTTTTGGATTTTAAGACAAAATTGTATTGAGTAGTGTCATATTATTGAATCTGCAAATTTCCTTTTTACAAAGTTTACATTATTATTTGATGACTTAATAATAGCAGAGTGACCCATCTACATAACCCTTGGTAGGCAGGTTTACTTGACATCTGTACTTAAGGCAGGCTATCTAGTAGATTAGTCGAAGAGGAGCGCATGGTGGCGGGCAATTACCGTGATTAAAAAATGAAGAACAGCAAATAAGAAATAGCTATCAGTCTAAACCTGAAATTTTCCTAGTAAAAAAGTGTTTCGAGACTCAAAATAACATGACAGTCATAAAAGTAGAAAAGGACTTGAGATTGGGAGTAAAGTTGCAACTTCAGCAAAACATAAGGGTAGAAAAATTTCGGGAAAATGACACTGTATAACTGCTTTCAAAATAATAGCCGAAAAATGTATATTTTTTGTGTATATTTTGTATATATACATATTTGTATGTTATATACTAATTTTATACACGTGTGCGGTTGCCGGATGTGAATAGTTTCGGCCGCGGGCTAAAAGTGATCTTTGCCCGAAACATTTCCCCATTGTGTATTAACATCAAGTGAAGAAGATTTGAATGCAATGAGATAGTACACCTGAAAAAGTTAGTAGCCAGAAAGCAAACAACATGCTAGGGTTAGTGTAGACTTGATTCTATGTTGTGATTTGCATTATTGAAAAGTGATTACCAGATAGTTGATTGAATAGAAGTTCAGTTCTATGGGAAGTAATAAAGGATTGTAAGTTCAAAGTTGTGCCCTGACCCATCTTACTTAGGGGTCGTTTGCTAAGATGCATTTGGTAAAATAATGCATGCATTAACTTTGTGTATTAGTAATACTTTGTTTGGTACGCTTTTTGAACCTATGCATTAGTTATGCAAGCATTGGTTATACACCCTATTTGGTTTATCCTATGCATAACTAATGCATAAGAAATCATGGTATTAACAATGCAATGGGCTTTAATGCATGCATTAACGTAGTTAAAGACAAAAATGTCCTTCAAAGTTTATACTTGATTAAAATATTCTATTATATAATGCAAATTTGAAATAATCCAAGAAAGTGAGAAACAAAAAGTTATATCCCTGGTAAATAAATAAATACTTAGCATATATATATATATATATATATATATTTTTTTTTTTTTTTTTTT